>RDPX01000154.1:195807-223327 GCA_003991215.1 Morbakka virulenta
ATAGATATATAGATATATAGATATATAGATATATAGATATATAGATATATAGATATATAGATATATAGATATATAGATATATAGATATATAGATATATAGATATATAGATATATAGATATATAGATATATAGATATATAGATATATAGATATATAGATATATAGATATATAGAAAGATTAGCCAATATTAAAACAATTGCTTTTATTTATATTTCCTTAAGGAAGAAGAACATCTGTCTTTAGAGAGAGCAGCATCTGGGTTTTGTTTTTTAAATGTTCAGAATTTCTAATATGCATTGTACTTCTAACGTTTATAGGAAGACTACATTTTGAAAATAAAATTTTAGATCGTGTGGTAATTCTACTGTTAAATTTAATTAAGAATGTAAAAGTGTAAAAGTGTACATATTTAAAGTAAGACTTTAATTGACTGAGAAGAAAAAGAGGTCACCAAAGATATAGTTGCTTATGGTTATTTCAATTTTTCATAATAGTTTTTCAAAATGCAGGACTTTTTAAGAGGCTGTATACAACTTTTATGCTTTTTTCAAGAATTTCTGAACAGAAAAAATTATAGCTAAATTTTAAGGCCAAATTCAGGGGTTTTTTTTAGTAAAGAGCCTTATCTTTTGTGATTTACAGCAGTTTTGTAAGCTGTGGTTTGATGAAGAAATGCTTGAACACAGCAGTTCAAATGTGTTCGAAGTACGGTTTTAGCTATTTTGATTTTCTAATGTTTTAAAACCTTTATTTTACATTTCGATTAATTATTTTTTAAGAATATGCTAGTTTCTTTTATTAAACTTGCTGTGTTTCCTTGACCAGCATTTATGCCTGGATTCCTAAAATCTTAAGTTTTCTAATGAACGTCCATAAACATAGCCAGATTTTATTATATCATTTGCGCAATTATCAGTAAGGTTTGCCACAAAAAATATAAATCTGGCCTCAGAAATATGAATTTATTCATTTCACGTGCACGAGATTAAAATGAGGAGAATTATTTTCCACCTGTAAGGAGGTTATAAATCTTAATTCCTGACCATAAAATTTGTTTTTTTAGACGCTGTAAAACAGCTCTCTAGTTTTACATTCTTAATTATAATCACCAAGTGTTTACATCAAAAGAAATCTAAGGGAAAGTTCCGATGTTAAAAACACTGGCATACCATGTTTCTCCTAAGAGGTTTTAGATTTTTATTTATCATATTGCCTTCTGCCTTTTTTCACCCAGTTGGCTTATCTCTATTTTGGAAGAAATTAATACCTCGTTTGCTTAATACCCAATTCTTTTCTCGGTTATAAAGATCAAACGTACCAGTTTCTACATCCGGGTGGAGAAAAAATTGGAAGAGGGAAGAAACCAATAAATAAAAGTATTAAAAAGAACAAAGAAAAAAATGCAATAAATAAAGTAACCCTTTTCACTAAAGAGGTTCCCAGTCTTGCGTGAGATAAAATAAGTAAAAAGTGTTTGGTGGGGTGTAAGATCCTAAAAATATCTTTTAAAAGTCTTTGTTTTTATCCTGAACAACGAAGGAAGAAAACACATTCTTACCAACTTTTATCAGATAGGTGGGCAAATAATTGTTTAGAGTTCATTAAAATGGAAATGATGCAATATTGTTGACCAAACCGATATGACAATTACAACTTTTTACTGATTTTGACATTCAAAATTTAAATATAAACATTTTTAATTTTATGTGAGATTCGTTCTAGCTCCTTGTATTGTTTCTGTCTTAATTATATATATATATATATATATATATATATATTCGTATGAACTGATAATGACAAAATACAATCATATATCTAGCAGCTTGTTATGATCTAGCCAAGTTCTGAATTCGTCGTAAACTGTTCTGATATCACCTCTGATGCCAATCGTGCGGAAATTAAGAACGTGTTGAGGTGTTTGCACGTCACCGCATGTGCAGTTCGGACTATTAGCTAAGCCAATCTTATGCATGTAGCTTGCATGCCGTCGTCCATAGCCAGATCTAATTCGGTTGAGAAGGACCTAGGGACGTCTCTTTAGATTGTGGCCCGTAGGTTTGTTCGAGGGTATTGACATGTAAGTGCGAAGCATGTAGTCGGAGTTATTCCAGCGGTTCTTCCAAGTAGACATCATCCATGTGTCTGGAGACAAGTTTTCGTTGTTTTGGCTTGACAGAGTGTTCCTTCCTGTGGATAGAGGCATTCTGCTTTTGAGGCGGACGTTAACAAGGGGTGAAGTTGCAGGATGGTGGAACAGGTGCGAGTCTTCCATAACACGTTTACGCATATTCAGAATGTTTCTGTCTCGCCGTATGTCCGGGGGCTCGATGCCACAGAGGATTGGAAGGAGAGCGGTTGGAGTGGATTTTATTGAACCACTAACAATTCTCATGCATTCGTTCAGACATACGTCTAGCTTCTTACAGTGGGGGCTCTGACTCCACAATGGGGAGCAGTATTCTGCCACTGAATAGCATAGTGCTAGTGCTGAGGTGCGAAGCGTGGTGAAATCAGCGCCCCAGTTATTACTAGCAAGTCTTTTTAGCAGGCTACACCGTTTTTATGTTTTCTCTGCGACAGTTTGTAGGTGTTTTTTGTATGACAGAGTCCTGTCAAGGGTCACGCCAAGATATTTTGGGGTCTTGTCAAAGGCGATCCTTTCACCAGATGTCGAGACGTTAAGTTCGTAGTCAGCTTGGCAGTTGTTTAAATGGAAAGTGGTTGCAACAGTCTTAGTTGTGTTTAATCTGAGGCACCAGTTATGGAAATAAGTCCTCAATTTGTCAAGGTCACCTGATAGTACTCTCTCGATCACCCGAAATTGTTTGTCACTGTGCATGAGGGCGATATCATCTGCATAGATGTACTTGTTACTGATCGTGTCAGGGATGTCGCAAGTGTACAGATTAAATAGTGCAGGCGCAATGACGGAGCCCTGTAAGACACCATTGGTGAGTGTTCTGCAGCGAGATTTCCCCTTTCCGATATGTATGTGAAAGCGCCGTTGGGATATCATACTCATGATCACGTATACCATCTCTTTACTAGGAATAGTTCTTAGTAGTTTCAGGGTAAGTCCACGGTACCAAACTGTATCGTAGGCAGCGGATAGGTCTACTAGGACGATACCAGCTTTCATGCGTTTGTCGAAGGATGTCTCGATGTCTTCTGTAAGAAGTGCGACTTGATCAAGAGTGCAGCGGCCTTGTCTGAAACCAGCTTGCTCTTTGGGAAGAACAGATTCCATAGCAGGTTTGATTCGGTTATAAATAAGGCGTTCATAGAGTTTGTAGGCTATGCACAGGAGGCTGATTGGTCTGTAGCTTTTTGCATTGTCAGGAGGCTTGTTGGGCTTGAGGACAGCAATGACTTTTGCAAGTTTCCATACTTTTGGGAGCTTTTTCGAGTGGATACATTGAGTGAAGAGCGACCGAAGCCATTGTAAACAGTTCTCATGTAAGTGTAGAAAGAATTCAGGGTGCAGATTGTCAGGGCCTGGGGCCTTGCCAGCTTTTAGAGTCTTAATAGCAGCGGTAATTTCGTCGATAGAGAAATCGTTACACAAGTTCTGATCAGCTGATGGAGCATTCCAAGCCATCTTCAGTTGTCGGTTAACATCTCTTGTGAATTCGCGATTTGGTTTATCAAATTTGCCGTTCTTTAAGAGGCAGGAGGCAACTGCGTTTGCACTGACAGAATGTGGGTTGGGTGATACATTCTTCCTGCCCGTGAGCTTGTTGATGGTTGCCCAGGCTTTCCTACTAGATCGACTCATATCGATACCTTCAACTGTTGACAGCCACGCTTCCTTTCGTCTTGTAGACAAGTGAGCGATAAGTTTGTTTGCTGTTTCGTGTCTTTCAGCTGTTGTTTGAGCTTGTTCGTGGTCTTTCGCAAGCTTACTACATGTATCGTCCCACTTTGGAATGTACGATTTACGAAAGCCCCTCGGAACGCATTCTTTGGCCAGGTTCAAGAGTTTGTTCTGGAAAGCAGTGTAACAGGTGTTGATGTCGGCGGTATACATAGAAGGAAGATCGTCGCACATGCTAGCAGATTCGTTTTTGAAACGACTCCAGTCAGCCTTGTTGAAATTCCACCGAGGAAGTGGAGAAGATGGTGTGTACTCGATCAACGCAGGGTGGTTTATGATGGTCGGACGATGTTGTGACTTGGGAAAGCTTCCACCGATTTTGTGGACTGGGTGTGGCGATGAACTGCTTGCATCCGATGAGTAGAACGAAAGGTCTGGGTTGGTGGAAGTACCCCATGCAGCTGAGTCGAATGATTTGGGCTGTTTAGGATCGTATAGTAACTTGAGGTCCATTGTACTTGCCCACTCGTAGAGGGCTTCACCATCGTGGTCATTCTTTCGATAGCCCCAAGAGGTGTGGTGGCAGTTGAAGTCCCCTGAATAAATGACTGGGTGGTCATAAAGAGGGGGCGGTACAAATGGAGAATTCGGTGGTTTGTAGATGTTGGTAATCGTTATATCGTCGTTAATCCTGATGGTTAGCCACTGCATTTCACTGTCTTTGCTCTTTTCAACAAGTTGTGCAGTGAGGTCATTTCTGACGAGGGTAGCAATACCGTACTTGTTGTCGTGAACAGCATCGATTAGCGTGTAGCCATAGATCTTGATTTTGTCGTTGTTGGTGGTGTGTGTTTCTTGGAGCAAGATGACGGAAACTGAATTTTTCATGGCGATGTTTTGTATAACTTCACATTTAGGTCCCGATATGCCTTCGACGTTAAGTTGAAGGATTGCTGGGGCCGATTGTTCGAGAAGTTTCTTCATGATCAAGCAGTACAGTTATGATTTCTAATGTCTTTGTCGTTCGGGTAATGGCATTAGCTTCCCTAGAGGGAGGTACTAACGGTGGGGACCACGAGAAGGTTGCCATCATCCCCCTTCTGTCTTAATTAATTGGCTTCCACACACAAAAACATTCATTGTGTATTTTGTTAACATATTTTTATTACATATTTATGTAGATGCTTCACATTTATAAAATAGATGATTTTTCTCATCCACACCAGGTTACCTTAAGGTATGTACCAAGTTTTCTTAGTTCAACACAAGGACTTACTAGGAGACAGGAAATTAAAACGATTGACTACTGTACGTTTGCTGAGTTTGGGATACACTTTAAACCAGCATATATTTGATAGTGGAAAAGATGAAAACAACATAACTGCATCTTAGAGAATGTAAAATACAATGTCAGTTTCTTAAAATTTGTAATTATGAATAAAATTTCTTCCAATGTAAACAAGATATTTTTTGCCTGTAAACTGGATAGATCATACTACCTAGTTTCATTAACCAAAGATATGAAAATAGAAAGTTAAATATGGAGGCAATATTGCCCTACCAAATTTTTGAAGCTGATGCAGAGAGCCCAGGTTCAATACGGTTAAATTATTGAAACTGGCAAAATGATAAGTTAGTTACCTACTAGTCTTGGCAAAAGTAGGGTCCGAGGACAAGTATAAGATTACATGGGTCGTTCTTTTGCTTACTTCACTTGACTAGATTTGAATTCTTTACAGACTAGAAGCTTGGGGGTTTTTCATATTGAGCTTAGGGACCGTAGGGCTTTTGAAACGAAAAATTGTCATGTACTTTACCTCACTAAAAACAAAATTTCTCCCAGATTTGAAATAGCCTTTTTGAAAAGGAGCCAATAAATTTCATGACTCCACTGTTAAACTAAATTCTTGCAAACATTAAAAAGCTAATTTGTTGCTTTTCTATTTTTGAATTTTTTAAATTTTGTGACCTCAAAAATTGGAAATTACTTGTTTGCAACACAACATCTGGTTTCAGAAAGCATAATTTGACATGAGTCTTTATGTCATTGTACCGAAATGTCTTGATATAATGTGCATTGCACAAAAATTCTGAATATATTAATGTAAAAAGTACTGCTAATAGGAATAATGGCTTAAAGATAGGTGAGATATCAAAGCCATGACAAGGTATTTGGCCTTTAACAAGATAGTATAAGGATTTAGTCTAAAGTGGATGAAGGCTCAACGAGATCTGGGGTAGGAAAGGTTTTAGAAAGCATAACATGAATCACAAGAAATAATTCATGAATGTAAGAATGCATGAAAAGGAACTTAAGATGGAAATAGTTAGATGAATTTTGGAGGGTATGTATAAGTTTCAGAATAATCTTCAAAAGCCTGAATCACCTTAAATAAAAAAGAAAATTGTTTGAAAAAGCCTTGTCAATTCTCAAAGATTTCCTTAGCTGGTGTAAAAAGAATGCGTATAAGTCGACTCCTTAAAATGTGATTGACTTCTGAAATTTTCTCATATTTTCTTTGTAGGTGTCGATATTTGTTTCTCCACTATTTCTCTTCCACTTAGCAACACTGGAAAACTCAGAACTTTAATCGATGAAAAACAAGAGGATTTCCTTGAATGCGCTGCCAATAGTGTTGATTACTAATTAATTAGTAATGATTTCTTTGAGTATCCAATAAACGACAATCGTTTATGGATCAATCGTACATTTAATTTCAAAGTTAATAACGCGAACATATAGGTAGAAAATTACCTTTTAATGATTTTTATTTACAATATTTATCAGTAATAGTTACACTGAATTCCTACATTAATGTTGCTAGCTAATAATGATTTATATTAGTGTCTTTAATTAAAATCCTTCAAAGTCTTCTTTGTTATTTTCACTGCAAACTCTTTCTGTTAGTCTTCAATCTTCTTCTGTTAGTTGATCATCGTCAGTGTTTTCCTTGTCACTAAGATGTTTTCCCACTTGTTTACGATAATTGCCACCTTTTTCAACCATGTGTTCTTCACTTCCATCAAGGGTATTAGAAATGCAGTAAATTTTGAATAAAAGGTATAGACTCAGGCAATCCAGAGTTGATAAATGTGTTGACGCCTTCAATCATACAGTTGGGTACGGTTGGAACACTGCAGCTTACATTTTATGGAGTCTGCGAGATGGTTACTCAACGAGTCCCAAATGAGTAGGTTTTTGATTCTGAGTACACCACCTGGTCGCGCACTTCACAGTTTGTTAATGATTTCTTTTACTCCTTCGTCCATTTATCCTGAAGCATGACAGTGTACGACAATACTACCAGGGAATGTTCCTTTAAGAAGATTTTTACGGTTGAAGATTACCACTGACTTCAGCGTGGTTCTGTTGTTCAGACACGAGTAAACCGCATCTTTTCGTGACCGAAAGGACAACATATTTTTATTCCATGCGGAAAACAGTTTTTGATACAGTCATGTCAACCTAATTAGCCGTGTTTTCCAATTTACCAATTTCCCACAACCCATATCCCTCTTTCTGACATACGACTAAAACCTTTTGTCTTGTCTTTGAGATAACAGGGCACTTTTCATGCTATTTTTATTTTCCGACGTAACACCAGATTGTTACGCTTTAAAAACACTAATGCTGTTCTTCTTCGCAAGCAATAATGCTTGCATGCAAATCATATTACGTGTCACTACGAAACCTCTTCTCCGTTATTCGTCAATCGAGGCTTGTAAATTTCTTTCTTGCCATCTTATTGATGTTATCAGCATTTTTCTCCCGTCACAAACTAGTTCACTTGTATTGTATTTACTTGCTGCAGCACAGTTTTTGGATTCCGCAAAGAACTTGATGGCTAGAAGCTTGTGTTTAGCAGAGTATTTCAAAATTGTTTTACATTTTCAAATTGGTATTTCAGTGACAACATTGCTCTTTGACTGGCAAATTGAATGTGCTTGATAATCTTAACGATGTTCCTTTAAGCTATCATCTGACTGATATGAATTTTTCTATTTCTTGGTGATATTCCTCGTGGTTTAGTCAATAGCAATATCACTTCTGATGCTATAACTGGATTCACGGAATGAATTTAGGTGAGTATTAAAACATTTGTACCTAATCGTACTTACAAAAACTCATTATTCTTCTAAATTGACTGGTCGTTGTTCTTCTGCTTTGCAAATTGCAACCATTTCAATCTTTAGTTTCTTTCAGAAAAATTAAAATGATTGTAAAAGGGTACCTTATGATGATGATTCTTGCTATGTTGAGCAAGATTGTCAGAGTGTTTCTATTTTTAATTCGAGACCTCTCGAAAATTTACAATAGTATTCTGCATTTTGGCCAGTGTATTGTCTCTCCATGTCTTGATGGTGCTCAGTTCTTTCTATGCTTTAGGGAAAAGACTAACCTTACTGCTAGATTTTCCAAGATTGGTTTCTTTCAACTGCTATCTAAAGTAGATTGCTTTTTTGGCAGGATTTGTCTTTGAAAACTGTTCAAATTTTGGACTCCGTCATTATGAATCCAAGGCTGGCTGCAAAAGTTCTTCGTGACCTTGTTCAATTTTAAGCTTCTAATCTAGATTCTATTCCGGTAGTTGTACTGAAAGGATGTGCTACTGAGCTATCTTCTTCTGTCTAAACATTTTAATCATTACTTATTCTAGACTTTTTTTTTTATTCTCCTGAAAATTATAAATGTTGTCCCTGCCTTCAAGAATTCCGGTTATTCATATGATCCTGGTGAATATTCACCTCTACTTCTTTTTTCTGGTACTAGTTAGGTGCTTCAATGATTTATCGGCAATTCGGTGTTTGGGTTCTTGTAGGGTCTCCGTCTTTTTATTAATGTCAGTTGGAATTTGGAAGATTTTCCCTCACTGTAATGTTTTGACTATAATCTCAAAAATATCTATAGGCTTGATTAACTATCGGCGAGTCTGATATAGGAAGTATTATAGCTCTCCATATTTCTGAGGGCCTTGATAAGCTGTAGCTCCCTGAATTAGCTTGTCAACTTTCTGGCTATGGTAACCTTGGAAAAGTATTTGACGTCATTCAATACGGTCTCTTAGACTTTAACATGTGTTTTACACTAGGTGAAGTTCCATTTGACGAGAATTCTATTAATACAGGCGTCTATTTAAATTCTGTGATTGGTACAGCTCTCTTTCTTCTTTACTGAATAATTTTCCTAGAAACCTGTTTCAGTTTATCATTATCTATGGTGGCGACACCCTACTACCTTTTACTCTAACATTAAACAGACTACAAAGATTTAGGATCTTATCTTCAGGTTGGCAAAGAATGACGAAGGAAGTAGCTGGTTGCTTTCAAAGTGGGAAAACGTTTCAGTGTGTGAAGGCTGGGAAAGGACAAAAAGGAGAAAGATTTTTCGGAAGAGAAATGCAAGGACTCAGAGTGCGTAACAGGAAAGTATGTAACATCCAAGGGAGCAAGCCTTGGCATGGTGAGGCATTAGCCAGTTACATCAGAGAGGATATGGCCTCTACCAAGTATCAGCCCCTTGTTTGATAAAATGAGAACAAATATGAAATTTCAATCAAGTAAAATTAAGAATTTCGTTGGCAGCACTGCTCCGAATTCGTATTAATGCGACGAGGATGAAGTAGCATCATGTGTAAATAGGAATGCTAATATTGAAGACAGATGTTTAAATCTACTAGAACGGATAGTGTCAGGTAATAACGGTCTGAAGATGGGATGCATGCTCCTTAAGATTGGTACATGAAATGTAAGAAAGCTTTTTCAGGTAGGGAAATTTGATCAATTTCTCCAGAAAATAGACAGAAAGGATCTAGATATACTGGAAATGACGGTGAAAAGAAGGCAAGGTAATTGTAAGGTAGTAGAGAACAAGAATGTAATGGTGTATGTCGGAGGAGAAGAACGTTGATGTGGCGTTGGGATCGTAATGAAAAATAACGTAGCTAATTCCATGTTAGGGAATTGGCCAATATCTGAGAAAATGATAATGAAGCTGCAAACGATTCCCTTCAAAATCAATATAATTCAATTTTACGCAGCAACGCAAGATCACCTAGATAACACAGTAAAATATTCTATGATGAAATTAAATAGGTGCTTAAATATACCAAGTCAGGTAACGTAACTATTATCATGAGAGATGTGAGCGCAAAAATAGGAAAGGAATAAGAGCGTATACGTGATAACTGGAAAACATCGTCTTGGTAAGAAAACTGAAAAGGAGTTGATGCTAGCTGAATTTTTTTAAGGAATGTTTAATCTACATACGACAAGTGGGAGATAGACAGACTTGCATAAAGATATGTTTGCCTGCTTTTCATATTAGGAAAAAGTGTTTGACAGAATCAATAAAAAAAGGGCAGTAGAGTGTTTGATCAACCCTGGCATGAGCGGAAAAGGATTGATACGAAACCTTAATTGGGAAAAAAGGGCATTCTTAAAGATTAAAAATAGATTTTCAAAGAAAATCTATATCAAAGGGGTGGGTGCGAGACAAGTTTGCATTCTGAGCCTATTTTCCTTCAATTTGTACACGGAATGAATTTTCAGAAATGTAGATGAATTGCAAGGCGTAGATATTGGAGGAAGATTTATAAGTACCTTAAGGTAGCAAATGACACAGTATTACTGACGGAAAATGAAAAAGAATCATTAGGAGAATTTCAATTTTAAGACTGCAGTGTATATAATAAGGTGAGGGATGTGTTACAAAACAGAGATATAGGATTAATTGCAAGGAAATAAATTTTAAGGTGTTACTTCTATACAATCTTATTATATGGGCAACAAGGAAAAATATTATAAACAAAGTTAATACTTTCGAATTATGAGCACACTGGAGAATGTTAAAAATATGGTGAAAAGATAGAATATTCAATAAAAGAGTGCTGCTTTGAATGAAAAGCCAAAGAATTTTAAGTAAAATCATCAAAAAGGCAACTGCAGTGCTTCGGTCACTTAATTAGATCAGGGGATTTTCAAAGAGTACCATTGAGAGCAAAGGTAGCAGACAAAAAAAAGAAAAGGTCGAACCCAAAAGTCTTGGATAGACAACATCAGCAACTACAGTGGTGTGGGCTATGGTGAGGCCGTAGTGATGGCTTACGATAGAGAAAGATGGCGAATCATATCATTCAGAGAAACAGAGGACGGAACACAAAGAAAAATCAATTTACCATTCATCCTTCCATTGAATACGTACTGTTGTCACATCTAATCAGGTGCTAGCTCATAATCACTTAGGATGATGACGATGATGGGAGGATTATGTCAGGCCAGGTGGCCATTAAGACATGGATTGAAAGTCGACTCCTATAAAGTTCCTCTTCACTCTCTGGTTGAATGGAGTCATTGCATCCGTTCAGATACATCAGATTTTGTCTAAAGAATCACTTTGTCAAGGTACTGGTCAGAGAAGTCGAAGTATTTTCTTTATCACATGATTCCACTTGTAAGCATAGGAAAGTTAAGGCAGTTAAATTTGATGGTCTTCAAATAAGATCATTAAGGTTTCTAGTTTTGGATAAGCATTAAATCTTGTTGCAACCTCTACCTTGCTATCTCTAACGTCATTACATACTCCCGTAGCAACCATAAAAGTCCTCAATATGAGAAGGCAATCAATAATATAATAAATGATTTCAGTTGACTTATTGCGCTCTTGTCAATTAAAATGTACTTCCTTTAGTTCCTCCTGGACTATTTTTTCGAGAATTCTTAAAACTATTGCTGGTGTCTAAAGAGGGATGTAATGTTTGACCATCACAATCTGAAGATTATTAAGAGATCATACATTCTATCAAAAGCTTCTTTTATGTGTTGTATTCTTCATGGTATGTGTTATAGCATTCAATAACCTATTTGTAAATACTTCTATCCAAAATTTGCTTTTATGTCTTTTTCACTAACAAATAGATCGGAATATAGGAGTTTCTGATATGTGCGTATCTTTATTAAAATAATTCTGATTTGGTAAAATGAAAGCAAGACTTTTTTCCAGCATGAGTTATATTGTAAAAATAATATTTCTGCCATCCTCCGACTTATAAGAGAAAAAGAAAGAAATGTAAAGGTAGTAGGCACTTGATGAATACTTACCAGTAGATAAAAATAACGTCTCCAAAAAGGCTATATGGACAAAAAAACTAAAAATGAGTACCATATTTTTTTTGTGTTTTGGGGAGATTTAGAGGCAGTAATAAGACTCACAATAGGAGAATTGCATAGTGAAAAAGAAAAGTGACTTTAAAAGGGTCATGAACTAAGTCACAGACTGGAAGACATTGCTGCTGACAAAAAACTAAAGAATAACACAAAAACCAACATACAAGCATTTGATATATAACTGGATCGAGTAATATTTTGCACATTTATGAGCAAAGCACTCTTTGTAAGTTGTTCATTCTACAACTTCTTTTATTGGTTTAAATCTAGGAATTTCTATGTTTCTCATGCTGTGAAATCGACATCCCTGCAGTACAATATCCGTCTTATTTATGCTTATTTTAATCGTATCGCTGTGTTTTGGACAGCAAATATGACCTAAAATAAAACGCTACTAATCGTCTCTCTTAATTGTATATATCATTAAAATTTTCATTTGGGTTTTCTCGTTCTTTTTTATTCTCTTAATCCCAGAGCGCTGTTACAACGAAATATTACGCTGGGGAACAAAGATCTCAAGTAATGAGATATTTACACATTTATTGACTAAAGCTGATGCGCTGATTCTAAATATGGCCTTACTTTTTGCACTACACGTCCAGATTTTGCTGTACAACATACCACCAGACAGGAAAAATGTGATTTTTCATGAAAATTCAGCTACAAAAGAGTTCAAAGCAATATAGCTCTTAGTGTGCAAAAACAGAATTACAGCAAAACAAACGCTCATAAAACACAGTGCAGACAAGAAGAATTGAAATAAACCAAACTAATTAAGAGATTAATTATGAAAATTGGAGAAAAAAATACTAGTCATGAACTTGTTCAAATCAACGTCAGTGTCATGGCACAAGAAAGTAGTATACATTACACTTTATGCTGATACGAAACGTTGCTTATAGCTATTTCGAGAGTGTTTTTTCTGAGGCAGGTTCCTTTTGATGCTCCAACAGTAATCTGCTAGCATGTGCGAGCCCCATCGTNGGCAGGTTCCTTTTGATGCTCCAACAGTAATCTGCTAGCATGTGCGAGCCCCATCGTCCTTGATATCTCTCCTCAATATCACGAAGGTCTTGGTGAAATCTCTCTCCTTGCTCATCGCGCACATCACCCAGGTTTTCTGGAAACTGATCGAGATGACTAAATAGGAAGTGTAGCTTTATACTCATATTACATCCCTGCTTCTCGAAGGATTTAAGCTGTCTTGAAACAATGTTCTTGTAGTCTTCATCCCTTTCATTTCCTAAGAATTTCGACACAACATCCCTGAATGCAATCTAGGCTTCTTTCTCTGTGGCATTCATTTTTCCTATCATACTTTCATCGCGAATCAACTGGCGAATTTGAGGTCCATTAAATATTCCTGCTGGAACCTTTTCGTAGCTTACTGCTTGAAATACTTCTCTTATGTGATTGATTCCTCGTTGAGAGACCTAACAAATTGCTTCATGATTCCTAGCTTAATGTGTAATGGTGGAAAAGTTATCTTCTCATTGGATACGATCGGCTGGTTCGCAACATTTGGATCACCACTCGTCAACGTTTTGCGCTCTGGACAGTCTTTCTTTGACCAATGTTTTTTTCGATCTCTGCTGTCCCACATGCAAAGAAAACAGGGGTATTTAGTGAATCCCCTTTGGTGGCGCAGAACTAGGTTTTCCATTTTTAGGTCAACGCATATGATCCGTTCATGAAGTTGATAGTTGAGAAGCTCCATTACATTCGTCATACTCTCATACGTCTTTTTAAGCAGGATTGAGTGAAAAGAGGAACAGCTCCATACTTTTTTGTGTTATGGAGTAGAAAAAATATTAGACTATGTTTTGAACTGTCAATAAACAATCGCCTGTCACTTGTATTATACTCTTCGAGACCAAGGTGAAGTAGTAGATCTTGTACGTCATTGCAAAAAACAAATCCTCGCTCTGAGCTGAAATACTTGAGAAACTCTGCTTCTCTCCTGCGGAAATGTGAAATGCGAACCTGATCGTGAAGTAGATGCCTCTCTCCGAGCCTAGAAGCTAATAACTCAGATGCCTTTTTAGAGAGATTCAAGTCTCTTGCAAGATCATTAACATCTGCTTGACTAAATTGCTTCGGCTGCAGTCGAATACTACCTCTGAAGTTCCTGAATCTGAGTTACTTGTTGGTTGAGATTCAACTTCTGACTCAAACTCTCTAAAAACAGGGATCGGTAGATCGTCTGAATGTGGCACTGGACGGATTGCAGATTCAAGACTTGGATAAATAATTTTGTGTTTACTTTTTTGGCCGTAACCACTTGTTTTTACTGTGCAAAAGTAGCAATCGGAACTGTGATCCTTCGGCTCTCTACAAATTATTGGAATTGTAATGGCATGTTTACATTTTTTCCTTTGCTCCATTGCCTAAGCTTTTCATAACAAGTCCTGCAAATCTTATGTGGAGCCCATGACTTGCCTTGGTCGCTTAATCTTAGTTCAAAGTAAGCAGAATATGCTTGTTTAACAAAGCTGTTGATATCTAATCGACGCTGAAGGAATGTGTAGCTTCCACACACATAACAGAACGAATCTGGATCGTTTAGGCACTTGCGTCTGTGAGAAGCATCAATGTGTAGACTAAAAAAGAAAAACCTCCTAAGTTAGGTTACTACTCATAGGCCTGCTCTTGTACACTTTTAAATTTCTTTATAAGTATATTTTGCTGTTCATAAAATTTTGTACGGAATAATCATATACGTAACCAGTTTTACTGTTCAGTATTGTATAGCTTAGTAGATGATTACTAATAGAATTCGCTACCATTATACAAGGAATCATACAAAAGTTTAACTAAGCGTATTCTTACCTTGAGATACTGGTAGCTGAATATTAAAGGTTTGGGTTGTGTATGGTGCTCTTATGGACAACAAACTGATTCAGACCATAAAGATTATTGTCATTAAATGGTTTCTATAACATCATAATGTTAGTGAGCTATTCAAGAAATGGCCTTTGTTTTCTTATCTTATTGGTACAATTTTTGCATATTGTTTACACAGGTGCTTGGCTTCTGATATCGGTTCCAGCTGGCCTAGACACCCTATACATCACTTTGTTTGTTTAAGAACCCTGGATCCCTGCTATCCTTTGAATGTTTTGTTTTTATTATATTCGAATGCAGTCACAAAATATGCCAATCAAAGCCGATAATTCATGAATGCAAACACTGATGAGTAAATGTGAAAAACATGAAAATCTGGTATTTTGGCCAATATTCATAGAAAAAGATTTGGACGTACAGGAAGGGAATGATGGTCATTTTCGAACTTAGCACACCAGATTTAGTAGGAATCAATCAAGAAACTTCATTACTTTTGAAAAAAATTGAAAATTGTTTCCCAGTGTTATCCTTGGAGTAAGCCTAATCTGAGAAGCGTATCGATGTAGTGGTACTAAATTGTATGCTAAATTGTAAAACGTGCTTTAATTATAAGCTTAGATTAATAGCATGCGGTTTTATGTCAAATAGTTGGTATGCCACCTACTGTATGGATAAAAATGAGGTATTTATTTTATGACAGAAAAAAGTTAAGGTTATGAGTATTAAAATTTGCCGAGTATTTTTGTGAAAAAAGGAAACAGAAGCAACAGCTATTCAAGTACCAGAGAAAGCTGAAACATGCCCACACCAAATAATATATAATATTTAATATATTTATTCGACTGCTAAGAAACGCAATGGATAAAAAATGAATTCAAGAGCAAGGTGAAAACAAATATTATTTAAAGCCAAATCAACTGAAAGAATGTAATAATCTCCCCAAATGTTTATTTTTCTATTTTTCACCAATAGTTATTCCTTCCTGCCTTCCATTAAATTTAAACTTTTCATATTGATTACTTATTATATTGAACACTTTTCGAAGTCATTTCCTCTCTACTTTAATTATTTGGTAATATGAGCAAGAGAAACCATTGCAGTGGAAAGTAGTCATTCTAAATGACTTAATCGATTGATGATACAGTATGTTTATTTTGGAAAAGTAGCAAGAGAGTATTTCGTAACAATTGTGAAATTGACAAGGCAATTAGCTGCCAAGTACAATGGAAATTCTCTCATGTTAAAAATCAAAATACACAAGTAAAATTTTGATTTTTTGCCTGAGAAAATTCTCCTTATCTTTGATTGCTAATCGCTTTGAAATTAGTAAGTCGATTTCGTCTCAGATACAAAATTCCCTCTTGACAAGAGAAGAAAAAAGAATTTTTGAAAGAAAACGAGGAAGAAGATGGCTAAACGACCTGTCTCTTGGCAAGAGGGTGCATATGAAATATGCACCCTCTTGCCAAATTTAGTTCAATGGTTTGATTTAGTTAAAATACTTAAATAAGACAGAGAAGAATAAACCGATGTAAGAACTTTATCATGTCATGAGTTGTAAGCTTTTTCTGAGCTAATTTTCGAGATATACTCCTCCCATCGTCAGGCAAGCCCTTATATCTATGGCTTTCTCTGAGGTTAAAAAGTTCAGAATTTTCAAGGAAATTTCCTGGGGAAACCCTTCGAAACTTTAAAAAAAATCATGTTCAAGACCCACCTAAACAAGGCATTCTAACAAAAGCGCTTCTGTGTTTTCATTTTATCTTAAAAAAAGTTAAGTTGGACAAACAAGAGATAAAAAATACATGCAAAGTGGCAACGGAAAAATGGACCAGTGAGATTTTAAGGAAGGAGTTGCAGAGAATAAGTTGCCCACTTTTTAGCGGCAGCCGTTATATTCTTGCTATCGAAGTCTGGAAAGCCTCACTCCAGTGGCTCATTTATATTAAAACAAGCATGAAAGCACGATTACCTGTTTCTTTTTTTTGCTGCAAATGAAAAAAGCATTATGAAGATTGGCTTCAAAAGCATCCAAACATTCTGGGGGAAGAAAAACTGTAATTCTTGAACCAATAGATTAAAGGCTGGGACGTAGAGTATGGACTGGCTCTACGTAGGTCAACTAAGCGCTATTCTATTTCCTGTTGAGATTTTTCTGAAGAATACTTGGAACATAAGAAGTTATTTTATCGAAACATAAGGAATTGACCGGCCAATGAAAAGTGGTCGGTGCAGCTAGACTCTATATTTTAAAAACAATGGCACTTGTCAAAGGAACCACTTTTTATTTAAACAACTTGTAAGCGTTTTAACTCAAATTGTTACAGATGAGTGTGTGAAACTAACCCAGGAATCCCTTTTCGACTGGCAATAGGCCACCTAAGACTCTCTTCAGGAGTACATTATCAATGAAATATTATAGGTTTGCTTAGAACAACGTATTCAAACAACAAACATCTGCCAAATTAAATTAACATTTTTAGCCATGCAAACTTTGCAATCTACGTGCTAGATGAATATAAAGCACATCTTTGGCAAAATTATGTCAGGAGCTTTTAAATCGAGGGTGCGATTTAGCTATTATTGATAGAGGTATAAAGGTTTATTTCCAAGTCATGGACACCCATTTACACAAACATCTAAAAAGTGATTACACGAAAGAAGAACGGAAGGTAATACTCCAAAAAGGTTTGTTAATTATGCTCCAAAAGTTCCATCTCCTGAAAGAAATGAAATGATTAAGTTGTTCATAGACACTGAAAAAGCTGGTACATTTGATAGCAAAGTAGCTTTCGAGTAGGTAGGAGTCACACACGCACTTGATGGATCCGAGAATTATTTGAGCAATGAAACAATTTTGACTCTTTTGGTAGGAAGTATAAGAAATTTGAGAGCCTTAATGGTGGATAATCATTGTTTAAATATGCAAAGCTAAATTGCTTTTAGGTTCAGTTCAATGGCAAGAAATTTTCTTCGCTAGAAAAATTAAAATGTTGTAATTTTTTGATCAAAGAATTTACTCGTAGCAAAGAAGAATGATAAAGCAATCTATAGATAGATATTTTATGTATTTCCTTTCAATGCTCGTTTTTAATTTACATCCAATCCAAACAGTTAAAAGCTAAAATAGCTTTTTGTCTCGCTGTTAGTTTGTTAGATTATACATTTTTTCCTTTAAGCTCTTAAGAGGATCATCTTTTTCAACTGGATTTTCCCCTTAGGATTTCTACCTCTGATAAGTAGTCCACAATAGTTTCTGTACGAACCGATTAAAAAAGCAATATACTTCCATTAATCGTGTCACTCAATTTTCCAGAGAAACAATATTTTTTTCTACACTTTTTCTGATAGGTTGTGGTCATTTAAATTGTACTTGATTTGAGCAATCCATTCACACTTTGATTCATAGTGAAGATCAAGATAAAATAGGACAATGGTATTGCATTTAGTTTTAGTTTGGAATGAAGGACAGAAAGTTATCCACTTTCCTAAAAAAGACTTCCAACTTTCTTTTTATTAGACAAAGGAAGATTATGATGGTTGGAAAAGAAGTGTCTTTCCCTTTTTCCAACAACGAGAGATCCAGAGAGATACAGATATATTAAGAGAGATACAGAGAGATACAGTGAGATAAAGAGAGGTACAGTGAGATACAGAGATATTTAGAAAGATACAGAGAGATACAGAGGGATACAGTGAGATAAAGAGAGATACAGAGAGATACAGAAATATTAAGAGAGATACAGAGAGATACAGTGAGATAAAGAGAGATAAAGAGAGATACAGAGATACAGTGAAATACAGTGAGATGCAGAGAGATACAGAGAGATAAAGAGAGGTACAGTGAGATACAGAGATATTTAGAAAGATTCAGAGAGATACAGAGGGATACAGTGAGATAAAGAGAGATATAGAGAGATACAGTGAAATACAGTGAGATACAGAGAGATAAAGAGAGGTACAGTGAGATACAGAGATATTTAGAAAGATTCAGAGAGATACAGAGGGATACAGTGAGATAAAGAGATATATAGAGAGATACAGTGAAATACAGTGAGATGCAGAGAGATACAGAGAGATACAGAGATATTAAGAGAGAGAGAGAGGGAGAGAGAGAGAGAGAGAGAGAGAGAGAGAGAGAGAGAGAGAGAGACGAAATACTTAGGGAGACCTGAAGTACAGTATTGGAAACGAGAGAGAAACAGATTTATAAATCAAGAGAGAATTCCAGTTGATTGGAGGAAAAAGACAATGATTCTCATTTTCAAGAACAAAGGAGAAATCATGGAATGTGGCAATCACGGGGGTATCAAGCTCATGTGTCACAATTTCAAACTATATGAAAAGGTGCAGGAAAACCAACTGAGGAATATTGTGATGATTAGTGAGAAACAGTTTGGTTTCATGAAAGGAAAATCAACAACAGATGCCAAATGTGCTGAAGAACCTCCACGGCGTGAGCATAGACCAAGGGAAGGGTTTTGACAGGGTGCCTAGAGAAGAGCTCTACTGGTGCATGTCAGACAAGGGGGTACACGAAAAGTACATCAGAGTAGTGAAAGAAATGTACCAAAATTGTGAAACAGTTGTGGCATGTGCCGTCAGTATTTGTTATGCATTCAGTTTGAATGTGGGTTTGCATCATGGATCAGCACTCAGCCCATTCTTGTTTGCCATCATTATGGAATCTTTGACAGCGGAAAGCAGAAAAGAAGTTCCATGGCAAATGATATTTGCAGATGATGTGGTACTCTGCGAAACAAAAAAGAGCTAGATAGCAGAAGGTGAAGGGTAAAATATAAAAGATTGTTTTGCAACCAACAATGCTATATTGACTGGACGTTCTCCACTCAGTGTCCGGGACACACCAAAAGACTGGAAGTGGCTCAGATGAAAATGTGTAGATGGGCATGAGGATATACTTCACGAGATCACATTAAAAATGATGATGTTAGAGAAAGGATGAGTCTTGAGAACATCACAGAGAAATGAATTACAGCAAGGTTGAGATAGTTCGGGCATGTTAAAAGGCACGAAAAGAACTATGGTAGGAGAGGAATAGGATGCCCCAAGGAGATGACGCCCTGGATCGAACATCGTCGAACATCGCAGCGACCCCACGCTGAAAGTGGGATTAAACTAGTAGAAGGAAGAAGAAAAAGAAGTAACATTTTTGCTAATGATATTCATTAATAATAATAATAATAATAATAATAATGAATATTGCAATATTCTCTCATTCTTACGATGAAACTTTCTATTTTCTGAAAAAATTTTAGCGTATGTGTTTATTTTTGTGGTATTGTGAGTATTGATAATAAAAGGAAACATCGCAAAAACGTACCAGAAAGCACAAAACAATATAAGACAATTAGCCTAGAAGCCAAACATGTTATCCACAGACTCGAAATAGATGACTTGGTAGAAACCCTTGCAAATGCCCAATAGTTCATTATCACGAAATGCCACAAAGAAGCCTTGTACAAAGCCTACCTTAAAAACCCAAAACCCAACAAAAAAATAAAAAGAAAAAATAAACAAGTTATACTAGTCTAAATCGGCTTCAAACGGAAAATGTTTTAAGAGTACATCAGGGGAAAAGCATGGACTCAATAACCCAGTGGTTTACCAACATTAAACCAAAGAAATCGTGCACCTTCACACAGCTTGACATTCAAAACTTCTACCCTTCTATAACTCCAACGATAATTGATCATGCCGTTTCTGTTACAAGATACGTTGTGATTATAAGTGACAAAAATCATCCAAGGTATAAACCACTGCCGAATAGCTTCCCATGGACAAAACAGAATTCCACAGAAAACGTCATAGTAACTACAGATAGCTATAGAGGGACAGAAGTCAACAACGTATTAGAGAACAACTTTCTGCACTTTACATTTGTCAATATTATGTGAAATTTATAAGACAAATATGGTATTGTAGAGAGACGACGAATTGGTTATTCTAAGAAGTGCAAATGGAAAACAAAGAGACAAGGTAAGAAAAGACGTAATGAAAATTTTAAAGAAAAGTTTTTTTCAGGAGATTGGATTCAAAATTTCAATAGAGATTAACCTAAAAGAAGTAGGTTTCTTAGATACTACCTTCGATCTCCCAGCCTCTACACATTACCCATACAGAGAAGGACACTATCAATGTCTGTTCATTAATACAATTTGAAATTATGGCTAGCACATCGGGCTTCATTTCCTATTTGAACAATCAATCTAACACCTAATTTTCCGACAGATTTCTAGTTCAGCACCTTAACCAATCTGCCATGGAATGTCGTTTTTTTCTCTTAAATTAATAACGTTATGTACATATTTAGTAACTATTTCAAATTTCACAGGAACATATATAGTTATATATATATATATATATATATATATATATAAATATCTTAAAAATCTTTTTCTTCAGTATTAGTATTGCAGTAATGATCGAAATATGGTGGAAAGGATGAATACAATCTTTAACAAAATGCAACTGTTGAGATTGCAACTTTTTTCTTGAAAATAGACCTAAGAATTTCATTAGTGCTGGAAAAGATAAGAAGTTTATGTATGTTGCACAAGATTATCAAAATTGGTCATAAGTAGAGATTGTACGAAAATAAAACTGAAGCAAATTCATATTTTTGCTGATATTCGAAAAATATATTTGTTATTCCTGGAAACGTGGTAAAGTATGTTTTCTATAAAATTTCTGTCTGCTTTTCTTGCAGTGAAATATATCTACAAGTGTCTCATTCTTCATAGTATTGACAGAACATACAAGTAGAGCGCACAAATTAGTTAGGTGATTTTTACTGAAAATTTTAAACTATTATTTCCTGGTGATATTATTATTACTAAAACGCAGATCATTCTGCTTTCATTTCCAGAAGTAGAAACTTAGATCAATGAATAATTGAACATGTAAACTACTGTCTTCGCCATTTTTAGGTTTAAGCTGTTTTCCTCTGCTTCCTAGTATTATATCTTATTGTGATCGATTACTTATATAATATTCTTGCCTCTTTGTCTGTTATTTTTGTCCATACACCAATTGTGGTAAAATCTGTCATTGTCTATCTAAATGAACTAAAATACGTCGAGGAAGACTTCACGATTAAAAAATGAGCTTCATAGGCATCAGGCGTCTACCATCTGTGTACCAAGAAATAATTGTGCAGTTACAAGCTTTTTAGAAAAGTTCACACAAGCTCAGACACTGATAATAGAGTTGGTAAGTGAAGAATGGAATTAGAGTATCCTGCAGGTCTACAGTGATATAAAAATATACATTTATTGTAACAATATGTTTCATGTGAAACTACACATTTATTATCAAGACATTAATGTTTTCAAAATTTTTTGTACCTTAAAAATTGGACAGTGTCGCTGACATTTTTGATTTTCTGAATTAATATGAACTTAAAACTCCTACTTGTTTAGGAGTTTTAAGTTCACAGGATGTAAAATAAGATCTTTATTTAAAGACAAGTAAAAACATAAGGTTCTAGATAAATTTTGATATACGAAGCTTTACGCAATTTTCCCGCTGTTTAACCTTTCGAAAAAGAAGTATTTTTTGTATCAACTACGGCATTGAATACGTTTTTTGTCGTCACTGCTGTAGAAAGCGCTCCATTTGCTTTTTACTTCCTTAAAGATTTTTGATTATTGGTTGTGCATAACGTGAATACAAATACTGCGAATGTAAAAACACGTGGATGCTACTTACTAAAGAATTGCTTACAGTACGCCTTTAGGTTTTCTTGAAATAGGTTTCTGGAAAATTTGTTCTGAAGGTAAAACAAAGAACTGGTGTGGTTGTGATACTAGCACTCAAATATGTGCATGGACGTTCAATAAAACTTAAATAGGATATAAAAGAAAATTCCTGTGTCAAGACGTGCTTTTCAGTCCAATCTTACCACACGACAAACCTTTGGTATATACAAAGTTTGTTAAAAAAATAGGATTTTTGAACATTTAATTCAATATGTAAAATAGTTTACCAAAATGACAAAAATTATCGGAAAAAATACGTGGTTTATACGTTGCAATATAAAATCGAACTGCACTGCATTTCGGATTTTCAAAATAATTTTATTTGGTACAAAATTGCAAATAGAACAAAAATAAATATAAAAAGTTTTTGCAATATTTTAAGTTTCCCTGAACATATTTACACAAACGTCTAGTATTGTGAAAGTGGAAGGCTGAGATACAAGTACATCCTCATTAAGAGTGTACCAACTGGATCCCACTAATTTGAATTGACAACCATTAAAGCATAGGCACTCTTTCAAATCCAGCTTAATCCAGGTTATATTTTCTACTTATATGTACATGTTTGCCATTTTCTTAAACAAAACTTAAAGTTCCACGAGCATTTTAAATAACAGGTACCAATACTTAAGTATACAATGTAAATAAAAAATTATTTACCTTGAACTATGGTCAAAGCAATGATCCAGTATGTGAGCATGACCTAAAAAGCTCAACTTTCTTCATTGTATTGAAAGGATATTTAAAAAGAAATATTACTGTACACAAATGTTAAATAAATCGTAATACCAGTTAACCTCGTTTAACATATATGCAAAGACAAATGAAGAATTTGAGGTAACCAACAAAAATAAATGTTCGGAGATCTAAAGCTTTAAACGTTGTATCGACGAAATATAACGTTTAAGCTTTATAACTCTGGACATTTATTTTTTGGTAGCTTCGAGTTGTTAATTTGTGTTCGCATTAATATATTTAATTTGTGATAGCATAACAACGGCTAGTATTTTTATTTTTTCTCCTTATTCTTTGTAAATCAGTCATAATTTTCAAATATCAGATGTTTTGAAAGGTACTTGTAAAAGGAACGTTTAAATAAAAATAGTATTATGTTAATCTTCACTCTTTATTGCATGTAGATATTATTAAAGCAATCGATTTTTTGTTTTTTTGACTTGCTGGTTTATGAAAAGCAGAGGTTACCATGTTATCGACTATGTAAATAAACAAGTATGCTTTGATTTCGCACAGAATTTCGGAGCCAATTTGTATATTCAGAGAATCATTTTTTTTGAATAGTATCGAAGTACTCTCGCTACAGTGATTTATGTGAAAATGAGAGTGAAAATGAGAGCTTTTAAATTCTTCAATGTTCTTTTAGTTTTTTGATATAAATTTCAAAGTGTTTTCTTTTCAGTTTTTAGAGTACAGTTATGTAGTGTTTAAGACGTAAGGTGTCATTAAATAAAGAATATTTTTAATGTCATGAAGAAATGCTTTATTATCCTCTTTCTTTCTTCGAAGTAAAATACCTAGTTAATAATCCCAGCTTTAAAATAAATGGATCACTAACAGCAGGAATTTAACTAAGGACTCCTTCGGAACTCAAATCTCAAATTAAAAGATTTTTTACGTTAAGCTTTAATGCTTTGATCCATGCTGATTAAGCTATACGACACGGGAGAAACGAATAACTTTCTTAATTATAAAAATTCTCTAACTGGACTGCACTGTAGTGTGATATTATTTTTAAGCGAGAACTATTAACTAACGCATTCAGATCTAAGGTAAGAACTTTTTATTATGGTACATATGGCATTTCAATATAATGTAGTAATTCTCATACAAAAGAAAGTTCTTTCTTTATATCCAGGAACAACACAACATATTCCTTTTTTTTTGAAAAGCCTAAACATATATATATATATATATATATATATATATATATAAATATATATATATATATAAATATATATATAAATATATATATATATAAATATATATATAAATATATATATATAAATATATATATATATATTGCACGTGTGATATTCACGTCCCTCCTGTCACTCTGGCGTACGATGATATAGTCTAGCAGGTACCAGTGTTCAGATCTGGGGTGCTTCCAGGTTGTCTTGTGCTTGTTGACCTGCTGAAATAAGGTGTTGGTAATGCAAAGGTCATGAGTTGCACACGTAGACAGCAAGAGATTTCCGTTTGCATTGCACTTGTCTAGGCCGTGCTGACCCAGAATCTTTAGCCACATGGTGTGGTCTGCCCCTATAAGTGCATTAAATTTGCCAAGTATGATGATCAACTTGTCCTTTTTCTGTGTAGCCAGGGTGACACTGTTGAGTTCTTCGTAGAATGCGTCTTTGCTTTCATCGGTGTGCGTCATGGTGGGTGCATAGGTGCTGATGATGGTTGCGTAGTTTGTTTTGCCTACTTTCAGTCGAAGCACCATTATCCTGTCTGATATTCCTGGTGGAAGTGTCTCAAGGTTGCGTGACAGTCATGTGAGGATGGCAAAGCCTACACCTGAAGTGGGAGGCACACCTTCTGGTCTACCTATCCAAAAGAAAGTGTAGCCTGCGCCGAAATTCTCTATGCTGGACTCCTCTTGCAGCCTTGTCTCGCTGAGGGCCGCTATGTCAACGCGGTAGTCACAAAGCTTGCGACCCAAAATGGTGGTTCTTCTTTCTTCTTGATCTTCGTTGTCCAGCAGGCTACGCATTTTCTAAGATCCGAAGATAAGTCCGAGTGTCTTTCCAAATTTCTTACCGCAAGACTGGATGGTCAAATGGGCGCGGCAGCCCAGTTGGGACAAGTGGGATAGGCGATACTTGTAGCACCTTTTCTTGCCCCTTCCCTTGTCTGGGGTAAGCAGCCCTGCTCCTAAATAGGCCTGTTGATCCACCCAAGGATGACAGGAACGGCCAATCTATCCCAGGTGTGACCGTCACCCTTGAGTCGACTATGTGCAGAGTCGTGACTAAGAACTCCCAGCAGCATCCTCTACCTGTCCCCGTTACCACGATCCATCGCCGTAGGTGTTGAATTAGTCGAGACGACCTGCACACAAGTAGGTGAAAATTGTTTGTGTAGAGCAAGATCAACCCTCTCCACCAGGAGAATCGAACTAACGGTAGTAGAGATAGCCACATGGCAGTGAGAGTACTGGCCGCAGGTTTTATTTCGGAGTATCCTTCTCCCAGACGGGTTGCTGAACAGCTGAGAGCCTCGTTTGTCCTTGGTGAAGTGGGGTTACTTCGTATATGGGGTTTGCCGGGTAAGCGCCATAACAACCGCTGACCTCAGTTGTGGTTCGTCCGCTTCATGCACTGAGGGAAAGTATTCCCGCAACAACCTGACAGCAAACCGCCGGTTCTCCGTCACTAACTCTAGTACCACTGTCGAGTGGAGGTCCCGGGGTATGGCCGCCGGTGTGCACAACCGATTACTTGGAGCCATAAGTGAGAGTTGAGTAGAGTGTTGTGGACCAGTTATCCCATCCACGCCCCACCAGCATTAAAGCATGCGACAGATGGGTTAATCAAAGGTGCTAACACTAACACACTACCCCATCTACCCCACCTCAGGAAATAGTCCTGTACTAAATCCGACGTTAAAAATTTGGAAAGTAAAAGCTGTAAGTTCATTTTGCAGTTCTGCAAAATTTGCTTGAAATTTTCTGGACGTTTGAATTTTCAATCATTTGAAATTGTTAAATACCGTTTTTCACTATTATGGATTCCATTCAATATGTCGCTGGGACATGAGTTTGTAAGACTCTTGTGCTATGACTATTATTTTATGAGAGCAAAGTTATAAATGAAAATCTTTCTCTTTTTTCTTTGTTCTGAGTCTGTTATTTTCATTTGTTTTCCTATGTTTTATTTGCTTTTAACTTATTAGTATTGCGTCTTACTTTATGAATGCTTTAATTTAATTAAATATGGGAGAAAATTTATCCGTATTATTGCTAAAATTGTAACTTTACACTAAAAAACTATAAATTTACAAATAATAATATAATTCCCGTTGGACTGCTAAAAAACCCAAGAAGAGAAAATCAATCAAATTGCTTCACAGTGATTTTAATGAAGATTATACCAAATCCCTTGTATTTCATTAGGAAGGTCTTGGATCAGGTTGATTTGTCCTTATTGTCAATTTACTAAAATAATTACCATTTGCTTCACAAATAGCAAAAACTATGCTCATTAAGCCATCCTCCAGCTGTATTGAGAGCAAAAAGAATAAACTGCAATTGAAGTCAACCCTGCAGATCTTGGCGTTTTGGCTTTGTATGAAGTCTCTCTATTCAACTTTCTCTTAGAAAGCAATGATAATCTATTCCTACACTACGTTTGTGGTGTGGTGATGACAACTCCCATCCACCGGCTCCCCAGGTTGCGGATCGGGGAAAGGCCTCTAGATATAGAGGTGAGCTGCGAATATGGTGAATAAGCAGTGCCGGACAAAATCCCGGGCTGCCCTTTGGCAAGGCATAGTACCCGGTTGCCACGCTGCCTAGGGTTACAGGTGAAGCCTCGGGATGCAGCGTGGTGGATGTACAATTTCAGCGGAAGAATCAACTTGATCAACTGTGAATTGTATTCGATGCTGAGCGGATTAGTCACAATCACACGGTCAACGGTCAGGATCAACCAGTTCAGTCAGAGAACACTGCTACAACATGTGGAGTTGCGCCCCGTGTTGTAAAGAGCAATTGAAACCCAAATATGAAGACAAAACAAAACAGCACCAGGGTTAAAGCCCCTGCTAACACCCTCCCCGAAACTCCTGCTACTCCTTGTAACCCGAGGACAAATGATGGTGCCTCCTCAAACCCGAAAGGAAGGGAAACACCGGAAAATAGCAAGAACAAAGGGAACCCACTGCTCAGATGCAAAAC
>RDPX01000154.1:225283-280537 GCA_003991215.1 Morbakka virulenta
AAGCCGGACATAGTGTCAGACACGGAGAAGAAGTAACCAACAAACATGTCCTATGGCAACCAATGGATATGCATGGAAATCGAGGAAGGCAAAAATTTACGTATGTAGACAACATATTGCAAGACGCAGGGCTGACAATACAGCTGAGTTAAAAACAATCATGATGGATAGAGAGTGCTGGAAGGATTGTGTCTCCATACTTGGGCGATGTGAAAATCGACCAAGATAGATAGATAGATACACTACGTTTCGTTTCTGTGAATCATAGAACAAATTTAAAGATTCCATTTCATCTTTATGCCATTAATTCTAGTTTTTATTTATTAATTAATTTTTGATGATACTTCTGTTATTAGATCGCATTTTATCAAGAGCTGAAGGAAACATTAACGTTGGGTAGCCAGAAGGTCAGAAGGCAAAATGATGTGGAGCAGGACTTAAAAGAAAAGGGCATGAATAGGGGGCATGGAAAAACCTCAGCCAGTGAAAGAGGAAGAATAATATTGCTGTCCTATAACAACTGAGACTTAGAAATTATTAAAAAGAAATTATTTTAGTGTTATTCTACTTGCTTCCCCCCCCCCCTCCACATATTCTTTATTTTTTCCAAATATACTTACTACTTTCCAACAACTTTACAGATTAAAACTCGCAAATGACTGTGTTTTATTTAACATAATTTCATAGCTATTTTTATTTTCTGCTTAGAACATAACATTCTTTGTCACCTGGAAATATTTCCCATGGATCTTATTCTTTCTTCTTAACTCTACTTAACTTCATCTTTTTGATTTTGTGTTATCTCTATGGTCATTTAGTCTGTTCTATGACTATGAGCACATTAACATTTCTCTAAATTTCTTATAAAAGGCAAGAATGGCTAAATCGGAGCTAAATATTGTCATTAAAATTACAGTATTCTGAAAGAAAAAATAAGGTTTCCTATCAATATTTATCAAGAGTTTTAACTTTCAACAAAGCTTGAAATCAAAAATAAAACTGGATTAAAGACATTAGTTATTTAAAGAAGGGTAAACTGTTTTTTTAACTTAACAAAAGTATTTAGTTTAACTAATCATTATATATTCATTCTTTCCGCCACCTCTAACTAATGTTGATAAATTTTGACCCTCTTTTGCGAGTATCCATGTATCTTTGTGTGTGTGTGTGTGTGTGAGAGAGAGAGAGAGAGAGAGAGAGAGAGAGAGAGAGAGAGAGAGAGAGAGAGAGAGAGAGAGAGAGACAAGTTGTATCCTAATTTGTTATTAGTCTTTTTTTATGGTAAAAGCTGTAGTTTTCAAATTTTGTAACTTATAGTTATTGATTCCAGGGCCAACCAATTGTTTTGCGATTCTGGAATGAAAGAAGGCGATTGTTTATTAATTCCATTCTTTGCAGGAGCGATTATTATTGATTTTGAAATAATCGGTATTTTCTTAAAAGTTGCCTCTTGTCTTATGCAATTGCCTTTATATGATTCCACGTATTGAAACGAAATTTTCGTTGTCAAACTCTGCAGCAAACAGTTTCAACTGACAGTGGGACTGAAATTCTCCTAGCTACTCCAAATACATATTTTTAAAACGTTTCAGCCACTTTTCATAATTTTTATCAATTGCTACAAATCAGGTGATCGAATCTCTGATTTACAGCTTTCACAACTATGTCTAGAGCACCATGATAGTAACTGAAACAAAACGTTTCAACGGCTACTGCATTATTCAACTACGACTAGAAATGTCATTATCAGAAAACCAGGGTAGTTACGTTTTATCAAGTTCGTTTAGAAATTTGCACTACATTGATGTAGATGTAAGATCTTTATCATGTCCTGAGTCGTAAGCTTTTTCTGAGCTACGTTTCGAGAGATACTTCTACCATCGTCAGGCTACTGAAATGATTAGATACGGCTATTTTATACTTTGGTAGTGCGGACGTTGGTGTAGACAGGGGTGGAGTTGTTTCGGGAAGTGGCGTCATACCTTTGTTGTGTTTGTTGTGTTTCTGTCTTCAGTGCTGGAAGCCATAATACTGGAAGGGTGTATCACTACATTGTTTTTAACAACTAAGTTGGACAGAACTTTCATAGTGATTTACGCATTAGACACGTTACTTACTATCTCAAGCAAAATTATATATTTTTTCTGCTCACAATCATGCAAAGAATTTCGACAGTTGCCTTGCTTTCCTTCCGTCAAGGATAGGCATGTACATAAGCTCAATTTTACGGATTATATTAACTTGAAGGAGAGTAGTACCAACAAAATCCGAGGTTTAGCAAACAAATTCATCCAAATAACTGTAGTATATGCTATTAAAATAGGAGGAGAAAACGTCATCAAAATGAACAGCACAACCAACTTAAGCAACAACAAAACCATGAATTACCAGGCTCTGGAAGGTGTATCCAGCTATATACCTGAGACCAAGCCTGTATGAAAAGTGCACTTCTACATAAGAGTCTTACATAAGTAACAACCACAGTGTGCTAGTCAGCAGCACATTACATGGCTGTTTCCGCCCCAAATCCAATCAATTTTTATTGGCCACCCTGTCTTGCTAGTGTGGTATCAAAGCCTTTGAAGACAACTACTACAACGATTAAGTCAGTGTTTATTACAGCAAACAAAAAGCGAAAGAATATGTTATGCCTGTGCTCAAGAACCTTGCCATTTACTTGCATCGATTAAATAGTGGACGCGAGTGTGGATTGCACACTTCACTTAGCGTAAGAGCCTACCGAAGGCTCTACTATATATCCTATCTTCGAGGGAAGCAGGCAACTGAAGCAGATGAAAAACTAGGCTAACAATGTCAAAGGCGAAACGAGCATAATCATAAAAAACCTTTCAATCCATGGCTTTAAGCATAACAGCATAGAGGAGAACTTAAACTTTACTTTCCTCTGATAGCTGAATGAATGAGGTATGGCGTATGAAAAATTTGCTATGCACTAGCAAAACCTATGGGTCTTAAAATGAATCTTAGAAGAAAAAAAATGGATATAGGGAGTCCAAGAATAAATGGTATTTGGTATTAAAGATGCAGTTTCTCATTTATTCAGTTTTTTAAACTTCTATCATAATTAATTATCGAGGCTTTTGCTAAGCTGTTGATAGCTGACGTTTTGTATAGTCAACTGTGAATACGATATGCATGTCAGTTCCCCATCTCTCTAAAAATTTTCCAGCATTTTTGCCATGTTCTCTGTTTTGGTTCCCAACACTGAAGAACAAAACCCTTAAGCAAATATTCAACCATGTTTCGTTTGTTAAAGGTGTAAATAAAGCTTAATGGAGTATGGTAGTGAGGTGTAGTGGAAGTGCAAATTTTCTAAAAGCCTACATAGATCATTAAGTCATGAAAAGTTTCTTAATTCCCAGAGTAAACCGACGCATGGATATAAATCTATGGTTTGATTATTATTTGCTTTGATGAAATTCAAGGTGGAAAAGGTTAGAGATTGAGAAATAAAACGCGACAAAATGCATTTTAATACACATTTGTCATTGTGTCATGAATAAAAAAAGTTTATTAATTTGTATTAAAGTCATTTTCATGTTTAATTGAAACTTTTAAAGAAGGAAAGTAAAGAAGCATGTGATGCACCACTTCAGTGAGTAACGCTTAAAGGAAGTATTGTCCATTGATTTTTAAAAAAAAGCAAAATCAAGCTTTCATTGTTTATAGGATGCAGAGAATCTTAGAATGGTCTAATCGCCATATTGGGACAAAAAAGCGGCTGGAAAAGTGGTGGTGACAATACAGAAGTTTATTGTTGCTGCATTACTATGGCCAGAAGACCCACTTTAAGCATATAACATTATTGAGTTTCTAGAGAAATCGTTGAAGAACTGGAATGTTAATTTGACTTATGCTAGTGAGTTTCTCGGCAATGTAAACATTAAAAGAGGAATTTTCCAAGGGGACAGTTTGTTCCCCCTACTTTTTGTCATATGCATGATACCTTTAAGTCATATATTGCGAAAGGTTAAGGCAAAATACCCCCTTAAATCTGGTGAAGATGTGAATCACCTCCTTTTCATGGACTATCTGAAATTGTTCGGGAAGAATGAGAGGAAAATAAAATGTTTAATCTCAGTCCAAATATTTAATAATGATATCAAAATGGAATTTGGTATATAAAAATGTGGAGTGTTGATCATGCATAGAGGATCAGTTGACAAAAGTAGAAGTAATGGAATATCATTGGCAACAGGAGAAACAATCAAAATAATTGACCAAAGTAGTTATAAATATCTTGGAGTCTTGGAATTTGACGGAATTATACAAAGAGATGTTATTGAAAGTGTCATACAGGAGCATTTAGAAGGCTGAGGCTAGTTTGCAAGAGTAAGCTTCATGGAAGGAACAAAATTAGGGCAGTGAATACCTGGGCTGTTTCGCTATTGAGACATGGTGCAGGAATTTTGGATTGGCGAGTAAATGAGTTAGATGAAATGAATAGGAAAAGAAGAAAATATCGACCATCAATAAAGCATTTCATCCAAAAAGTGACAAAGATCGACTGTATGTTTCCAGGAGTAAAGGAGGAAGAGGGTTGATAGGCTGCAAAGGATCTGTCAGAGCTGAAGAAAGCAACCTTGGCTGGTATGTTAAACAGCAAACTGTGCCATTGTTAAATTATGTCAAAAGGAATGGGATAATCCAGACTGATAGTTCCTTGAATCCTAAAGACTATAAGAAGAGAGAAAAAGAACAGAATCTGAATTCCTGGAAAGAGAAGAAAACGTATTGACAATTTGTTAGAGAGTTGGAGGGAAAGGATGTTGAAAATTTTTGGAAATGGCTAAAATCGTGTGATTTGAAAGGGTCTACAGAGGCATTAATATGTAGTGCCCAAGAGCAAGCCATAAGAACGGATAGCATCAAGCATTTCATTGAAAAGACTAGAGAATCACCTTTTTGCAGGATGTGTGGTGAGAGAAATGAAACTGTTTACCATATAATTAGTGAGTGTACTGTATTGGNAATCCTAAAGACTATAAGAAGAGAGAAAAAGAACAGAATCTGAATTCCTGGAAAGAGAAGAAAACGTATTGACAATTTGTTAGAGAGTTGGAGGGAAAGGATGTTGAAAATTTTTGGAAATGGCTAAAATCGTGTGATTTGAAAGGGTCTACAGAGGCATTAATATGTAGTGCCCAAGAGCAAGCCATAAGAACGGATAGCATCAAGCATTTCATTGAAAAGACTAGAGAATCACCTTTTTGCAGGATGTGTGGTGAGAGAAATGAAACTGTTTACCATATAATTAGTGAGTGTACTGTATTGGCAAGAAAAGAATATCTAAGGCGTCACAATAACCTTTGAAAATATATACACTTGAAATTATGTAAAAAGTTTGATCTTGAAGCGGCAACAAAATGGTATGAACACGAACCCCAGGGAGTGATAGAAAATGACTCTTGTAAGATAATGTGGGATTTTGTAATACAATGTGATAGAACAGTGATTGCAAGAAAACCAGACATCGTTGTAATAAATAAGAATAAAAAACAGACAAAAATTATAGATGTTGCAATACCTGGAGATGCGAGGCTGCAAGAAAAAGAACAGGAGAAAGTTGATAAGTACAGGCCTCTAAGAGGTGAGATTGCTCGACTGTGGAAAATGAAGAAGATTTAAATTATCTCTGTGATCTCGGGTGCGTTGGGAACTGTCTCGAAAAACTATGAAAGCCATGTTAAACAAATTTGAATAAGGATGAATGTAGAACATGCCCAAAAAACAGCACTGTTAGGTACAGCCCGAATCTTACGGTTAGTTCTAGGGCAGACTTGCCAGTTAGTTGCCTGACCTTAACCATTTGTGCATTTCCCTGAAAGGAAAACCGCTTCATGGACATTATGCAGTACGTAACCAAGAACGAAGATAATACCGGTTATTGTAGGAGCCCTGGGTATGGTGAAGAAAGGAACGCAAAAATGCGTCAATTTAGTCCCGGGAAATATTCAACTTCCAGAAATCCAGAAAGTAGTTTTAAACTCAACTGCACACATTCTCAGAAGAGCACTTTCTCTATAAAGAATATCGAAAACCTAGAAAAGTATAAAGCATACATGAACGACATAAAACCTCAGTTTATGAGTAATAACCCGGTGTCAGGTAGTTTCCAAACTTTAAGCACTCTAAAGAAAATTTGAAAAGACATTATAATAATAGCACTCAAACTAGTCCCACATCCATTCTATGAAAAATTACGAATTTCAATTAATTAAACTACCCTAAAGCCTATGGGAACAGATATCGCATGTTTATTTGCAACCTACCAAAGGCGGAGAAAGGAAATCATGATGATGAACACTTTCTTAGTATATGAATTTTGCCTAAGATGCTAGCCCCTCTTTTTAATACGCCCCCTTGCAATTATAACGGGTAGATTTAAAGAAAATTGAATTAAGGTTCAATGTTGGGAAGCTAGGTATTAATTATGAATCTTTTTATGATACTGTAGCTTTTTGTTAATTATAAAAAAGACCTAAATTTTATATGTTTTAACAAAATATAGGTTGACCTTATTTATCTTCCTTAGGTACATTAGAAAGTTTTAGAGCCTCATCTAAACAGCCTCATGTAACAACTTCTTATCTACTTGTGATTATATTTCTTTAACAAAAATGGTCAGGTCAAATCTTGGGAGCGGATTGTTAGACTCCAGTCAAGCTTGTGTAATTTAGCAGCCTATGTCATCCCCTTCTCAGTATCTGATGGAAACCTGATAAGATAAAAAACAAATTTCCAAAATTGTAAAGGGCGTGAACTCCATAGAACCAGTTAACGAAAAAATACTGCTGGAGGTGGAAATTGAAGAGGAAATAAATATGAAAAATTACGTAGTGAGCTGGGCTTCATTGGATTTTAATTAATACACATTTCTAAATTAAAAAGTTAAACTATTAACTATACGGTACCTTGGAGCCGTACGAAAAGCTTGGTCCAAGGGAAAAGCGTATATTTATTTCTCTGTGAATAATTAAGTTTTGCAGGATTCCCTAGATATTGTAAACAAGAATACTGAGACTCCTTCAAACGTAATACAGGAGCACACATATCCCTGTGAAGAAGCCTTGATTGAATCGTTGAAAATTGAAGGCAACAGTATAAGGGTAATCCTAGATTTACATATGTATAATATGGTGTATTTTTATTACTAAATGAACTTGAAATTGGCAGAACACTCATAAAGCAAATCAACATAATAAATAATACTGCTGCCAATATGAGTCAGCGGATTAATAAATATTACTTCACAAACCATGGCCGTAAACATAAAGCCCAGTAATAATAGGTCATATATAACACAAAAATCCAAGAAAGGTACCAATACTGAAGAATAAATAGTTCTGGAAAAAGACACTTTTGCAGCCTGTTAGTCGTCTTCGTTTCGTTCACTGTCATTTCTATTTCTGGGTCTGTCATTTCTACAGACCCAGCTTCACCTTTCTTTTGTTTTTTCTTTTTTACATCCCAAACTCCAACACTCCGTACCTTGCTTTTCCATTTAAAAGTGATGAAATTTTAACTTTAGGTTCCAATATGTGGCTTCGAAAATGGCAGCACTGGCCTCTCTTTCAGACCTTAAAAAACAAAAGCATGCGCAATTCAGTTTCTATTTAAGGATCAGTGGATGTTGTCATATTGTTCTAGAACTTGTGGGGGCGAACTCTTGTATGTTACAACTTTTTCAAATGTAAAACCAGTGATGTGAACAATCAGAAAATGTGTATGTAAGATTTCTAAACAATTTGTCTGAGAAGTTTATAGTAGACTAAAAGCTTTTGGATAGTGAAAAAGAAACAAAAACCGTACTCATCTTGATACGCTCCCTTGCCTTAATAAGTGCACCTCAACATTTTCCGAAACCGTCAATTTAGCAATACTAGCTAAGATAACGGACGGAACATGGGTGGCTGCTATCGCTGCCATCTTGAATTTTTTACGAAAAAATTCTTGCTCCTCCTTGCTACATCAATGGTTCAAGTCATTGAAGAGAACTTGGTTTTAATGAAGTGATATTAAAAATAAAAAGAACCTTAACTCCACCAGCACCTGTAGAATTCCTTCTGTTGTCAGTATCAGCCTCAATGCAATGTCACCATTTTTCAAAACGTTCCAGGTTTTTGAGTATTCCTGGTTAAGTGACCAACTAACCAGCCTTATTTCCTCTTCCTGAACACAGCAAGGGGTAATCTGTCAATCTTATTTTCTCTTTCCTATTTCCCTACAGGTATTTCTCCAATAAAAGATGTCAAGTTGTTCCCATACACAATTTTGGGGTACGCAACTATAATCTTAAATAGCTTTGAAGAATTTCCTTTAGTCTTTATTGAACATAACAAGATCTTCTCCCTAAGAATTTCTATTGCTGGGTACTCTTATTTGGAGGACGATGGTCATGCAGTTTTGGTGTAGGGCTGACTTGGTAAAGTGAAAGAGCATTGTCAGTTCTATTTAAACTTTCAACTGCACAATGATATTAATGGTTAATGCAAGTGTTTATAGTGCGATTAAGAAGATAGAGCAGTTAGCGAAAGAAATACAAAAATTGGATTGAATAGTATTGAAAAATCAACTAATTTTTTTTTATTGTAATATTAATTAAATCAACACTGATCTTTATAGACTTTTTAGGATTCTTTTTGGTGTCGGGCTTCTGAAGTGAATAGATATGTTTAATCTTAAAATCACATTATTCAAGCCCTTTTCAGTTGAGATTAGGGCTTCGTAGATAATGAAATAGTCAAATAACAGATTCAATGTAGTTTTCTGTGTTATTACGTGCTTGCCGGTATTTCTTTTTGCACTAAGTTAGGTTTATCTCTTTTGGCTATTGGATGAATATCAGTCTTATGAGGATAGGCGGATAAATAAGTCTCACAAGTTTTAAGAGTTTAAGAGCTAGACCAAAATACGTCATTGTAGTCTTTGGATTACAAATCATTTTTACTAGATTTTATATATTGCTTTTCTAACTTAATGGTCCTTTAGTTTTTTCCCAAAATAACATTTGGCTATTTTGAGTGATATCAACTCTGTAAATCGCAAGGGATATTAAATTTAATTTGACCCAAGATCTAAATACTCACAATCAATACAATCATAGTATTATTTTATGAAGTTTATGACACGGTTTTATCCATTTTGTTGGGTTTTCTGCAAATAAGCTGAGTAATTATAATTCTTTTTAGTTTCAATAGGGCAAGGTTGTTGCCACTTGGCAGACTAAAATAAAAACAGTTCTGATTTTTAACTTCTTACTGGATTAAAAATACTTTTTAATTACGTCAAAAAGCAAAACATGGCATAACATAAAATGTTAAAAATGCAGTTTAGTTGACATTATAAAGCTCTATACTTACAGAAAAAAGGCTTGTGGGCAATATTAGAAAGACCAACCATTTACAATATACCTCAATTAGGGTGGAAGAAAAACAAAATCATACAACAACAAGAAACATAAAACCAAAATATTTTGTAAAAATGATCACTGTGTAATTAATGATTCAGGAAAGCGTATTCCAGCATGTTGATCTTAATGTATTTGTATGAAATTCTGCTAACTAGCCTTTCCTTACTAATTTCTAATTATTACACCCTACCATCATGTAGAAGTTTACCAAGTTACTGATACAGGAATAAATTTTGATGGTCAATTTGAGTTAGTACATAGATATTAGTTACTTTATGTACCATTTTATCGCATATACAAAAGAAGCATTTGTTTTAATACAAGAGTTTTTAAATACATATATGGCACTATATCCACTCATAAAGACCATTTTGCAATACAGTGTCACTTCTTCAGTTCTCTTGTCAATTGTTCTCACTGCTAAATAGGCCTTACGAATTTCAATTTTCATAGCTACCAAAACAGGTAGCGATACGCAGGAGAAAGGAGATAACCCCTGTATGCTTGTTCTTCAGTCTATCATTTGTTTGTTAGGAGTTTTGTACCTTAAAGTATTATCCAGAAGATATTACTATTAATCAGCCATGAATACGTATAAATCTGTCATTGCACCTGTACTTTTAGCCTTATTATTCTTCTATATTGCCTTGGAGAAGTACAATTTTGGTTTGGTATTCTGAAAGTCTAGCTTGTCTAGAGGCTTTTATTATTAAACACCAGAATTGCAAACAAGTTTTGCTTATTTATGTTTTGAAACACAATAAGTAACAATCCCAGTTATTCCAGACTTCATACAAGAGAACAATGAGCTAGGAACAACGAAAAAAATGTGATTAAAAAGGCTAAATACATTTATTTAGTAAATTTTCGTCAAAAAAACCGTTCCTTTTTTATCGTTTTACCGTTCCTTTAAACATATCCTAAAAAAATCGATCCAATTCGCTATAAATAACTTAAAAGCATATTTAAACGTAAAAAGAATAACTATGATAACATTTATTCTCAAAGAAATGTCAGATGTTGGTAATTTTAATTTTTGAAGTTGGCATTATTAAATGATCTGTTATTTTCTTTCCCCATCAATTATGCGTACTATTAAGTCCTTGGTGTTATGTGACCAAGTTTTCTATGCCGAGCTTTCCTTTCTCTAGTAATAGAGAATAGACGTCACTTTAAGAATGTAATTTTGTATTATTAGCAAAATAAACAGTAATAAATTTTAGCTTTAAACTTGATTTATATAAGCAATCCTCAATGAAGCAACGCACTATACCGAAGGTCTTGAGTCCCATTTGAATATGAGATTTATAGTTTGCAAGCAGTGGTTTCCTTGATAGGGTATATATATTAGGCAATTATGAAAAACAGTTATATGAGTCGAGGAAAATGCAGATGAACATATGTATTAGAGATTTACCGATTACACATTAGCAATATTCAAGCTTAAAAAGACAGCCATGCAGAAAATGTGACGGGCTTTCTTGATCAATACAGATTAAGTATGCTGTTGAGGGGCATTTCCTCCATGTTCCCTACCCATGCTGTCCTCGATAGGTATAAAGCAATTATTTATTTAGTCACAACATACTGTAATACAATGTTCTTTTTCATTTAAGAATCAAACGGAAAGAAATGTAAAAGACTAGTGAAAGCAGCAAAGGTTCTATTTGGAGCAGGCCTTCAGTACCACGATGGAACATTTCATTCATTTGCCATTGATCAGTGGGTGCAGTTGTTTACCAATTTACTAAGATATGTTACTATACCAAGAAAGCGTTGGAGATCTTGCTTGGAGGTTGGCAGAGGCATGTTTTTAACATCTTGAACTTTCGAGGGATCAATGTAGATACCTTCAGCTGCAAATACATGACCAAGAAAAACAACCTTTGAGGCTTTGAAAACACATTTCGCTTTATTGAGCTTTACTCCTGCTTCACGGATATGAGTTAAGACAAAATTCGAGACGGCGATCATGTTCTCCCTCGGTACTGTATAGATGATTATATCATCTTGAGAGTTGGCAGTTCCTTCTATTCCTGAAATAATATTGCTGATCTCTGTCTGAAATATTTCACTTGTGAGTGTATACCATACGGAAGACGTTTAAATGAGAATCTTCCATAAGGACTGGCAAATATGAGAAGACGTGAGCTTTCCTCATCTGCGCGGATGCACCAATAGCCTTGACTGGTATAAAGTTTTGAGAAGATGGTAGCATCTACTATCCTTGCTATGATGTCGTCTGCAGTGGGAAGCTGGTAATGTTCTCTTTTTATGGCTACATTCAAGTGTCGAGAATTAAGGCAATTTCTAAGTTTTCCATTCGTCTTGGTAACTATTACAAGTGAATTAACCCAATCAGTAGGTTCTTGTGCTGGTGTAATTATGTCCTGTTTGACCATTTTGCCAAGCTTAGCTTTAAGGTTCAATTTTAAGCTAATGGGTATTTTTCGTGGTGGCATTACAACTGGTTGTGTCCCTTCTTTCAGAGAAATGTGATAGGTGCGAGGCAGACATCCACGTTACCAAAGCAGTCTGCGAAGTATTTATAACTTGGACTCCTTGATGAGTTGCAACTGCTCACTAGTATGCAGACCAAAGATTGGAGTAGCAGCTGTATTTGCCACGATGAACATGATAGGAGTAATCTTAGTGTTCTTGTTTTGTACATTTACAATGCATTTTCCTGCAACTGGAATATTAGTGTCATTGTATGCAGAGAGCTTAATTTGTGTTGGGAGAAGTTTTGGTTTTGGCTTTAAAGAAAGAAAATGTTCTTTTGGTAAGATATTGAACTGAGCACCAGTATCAAATTTAAATGGAATGTTGAAGTTTTCAATTTTAAACTGAACAGACCACTGAGGATTGAAGTCACTGTGCTTTACTGTAGAGATTGAATAAAATAATGTTGATGTGAGTGTTTCTTTAGGCATTTTTAAGCATTAATCACATCAATGAATAGGCTATCGTAGTCGGAGGCACTGTCATTTTCTTCCCTGACAGCCTTAAGTTTCTTGTCATTGCATAGTCTGGAAAACTGATTTAAGTTACCACAATTGTGACATTTCTTGCCATATTGGCCTCGGTTTGTGACTGGCCACAAAACTTGCGACGGTTAATCATGCACGAGGATGATCCAAAAGCACTACGAATACATAGGCTTAGGAGTATCAGATTTGGAAGAGGTAGTACGTTTTGTGTGATGTATAGCATTGATCGAGGATGGGTTCTTTAGAGTGTTTGAGAGATTCCTCAGCTGCTTGACCTAGCTTTATTTCTTTACTGAGATCTAAACCTGGTTCTCTCAATATCCTTTCGTACAGTCGAAGTTCAGAGCTTTTGGAGGAGGCAGTTTATCCATGGCAAAATATACTAATAACACAACTATAAAGAGAAATGAGTGCAAAGGTTGTCTGGTTGTGAGTGTATGTGAGTTAAATCCCATCTGAAGCCATGTTGTATTCGACGCAACAAGATTATCAATTCAGAGAACAGCCATTGGTAAAACACGATAATCAAAGTCAAAAATATGGAGAGCAAGTAATCTCTATCTGAATTACATCGATGAGAGACTACTAAAAGATAGCTTATTTGGGGCTAAAAGCAACCATGAAACTTTATTCTAAATCATAACAGCAGTAAAATGATTTTTTTGTTTAGATAATTAACAAATCTTCCTCTGATGTATTTCACGACTATTTTAAGCACATTATCCACCAGTGAATAACAAGAGTCAATGGATTCAAAGGTTCAAAAAGTGAAAACTGAGAAAGCATTAATAGAATCTTGTTTTATTGGTGTAAAGATTTAAACTTTACACTTAAACTTAACCTTAAAAGACTTATTGGATTGTGATACCTATTTTAGGAGATATCCCCTCATAGTTGGACTTTTGGAAAATTGTATCCATTGCGTTAAAACAGTAATTTTAGGTTGCAAACTATTGTTAAATTGAAGAATGAGGGAGAAATGAATAAGGAATATATAATTATTTAATAGACTAGCAATGTGAATATAGTAAAAGGGTTCAAAATGCGCCTTGTAACTGTGGTTGGTACACAGAAGATTGGACCAAAATATCAGAGATCGAGCAGAAGGAAAAAGGACACTAACGTCTCAATATTATCTGTTTTATGCCTCCAAATGGTAAAACAGTATAATGCTGGACTAAAATGGGTTACGTTAATGGGTCAGAGAAAGGTTAGGAAGTCATATGGAGGTTGGTACCATCTCAAACTGTGTTAGGATCTGATAAATATGGTTCAAGTTAATGCTTATACAATGTTTAGAACAGAAAATGCTGGTAGGTTTAAACTGTTTAATTCTTATTGCCAAAGGTTTGATTGAAAATTACAAATATTTACTTTACTTATCCTCGTTGAGCCAATTTGCGACCTTTAAGGCTGGACAGAAACCTCCACCACCGCACTCGGTCTTTTGCTGCCGTTCCAGTTTGGCTCTATGTTTTCAATCCCATTTCTTTTCGCTCACTTTATTCTTCTTCTCTATGTTGTTCAAAGGCGAACTTTGTTTCTTCTTCCTTCTGGTGTCCATGTCAGTGCCACTCTACAATTATCGTTCGATGGCTTCCTCAGAGTAGGTTCTATCAATTTTCATCTCCTGCACCTAATGACTTCCATTTTTCGCACTGCGGCAAAGGTCATTGTTACTGATTTCTATTGTCCAGAAGACCCAGAATATTCTCCTCAAACATTTGCTCTGAGATGTTTTTAGTCTGGTGATATTATGTCCACATTTATGGTTCGTAAAGAAACACAGACATTAGTTTCCTATTAAACAATCTAATCTTAGTCTTTTTGCTGTACTCTTTAGACTTCCATAACGGGTACAGCATAGAAAAGGCTGCAAGACCTAGCTTGTGTGATGTCTTCAGTTTCTTCTCTTATCTTGTTTATTTTACTACCAAGATGCGTGTAAGTATCAACAACTTCAGCATTTTTGGTCTGTCAGTATATATGTAGAGACTGATGCATTCAGTGTGCATAAACGGTCTTTCTGTCTTCGCCTGCATATGGAGGTGTCCACTAGATAGGAGGGAAAAATCATCAGCATAGTCCAAAGTCCTCACGTTGGTTGCTAAACTTCCATCTAATGTCTCTTCTTTTCCAAGAGTTGTTTTCCTCATATTTTGGTCTACAGTAATAATGAAAAGAGACACTAACCTTACACAGCCTTGTCAACCTCCAGTTTCGCCGGAGAACATCTCTGATGTCAATTCGTTGTTGATGATACAACTGCTATTCTCACAGTGCATCTCCTTAATGATCTTGATGATATAATCTGCTATTTTATATGAATGTAAGACTTTCCAAAGCTTCTCTCTGTTGATGCTATCAAAAGCCTTACGGAAATTGATAAAGTTATAGTGTACAATGATGATTGCCAATCAGTTCACTATTCTACGATGTTTGCAGTACAAAAATCTCTTCAAATATTCCATGTTACTACCTGCATGCTGTTAATTTATTTCTCAGTTTTTCTTCTATTTCTCTCCTCTCTCTACCAAAACTTTCCAGAATCATTTTTCAGGCATAGAAAGCAGTGATATTCCTTACCTTATGGCACATAGTAATGTCATCTTTGTTTGGTGTTTTAGGTATTATCGATGTCTTCCCCTGCCCTAGCATACTGGTGAATTTTCTTATATTTTCGGATACATGGAGCTATCTTTTTGGAACTCTCTCAATTCAGCTTTTAACACTTCTCCACTTTTGCTGTCCACGCCTGTTGCCTCACCACTGTTTCACTTTCTCACTGCCTGTTGCATCTCTTCTTTTGTAAAAGGAACGATGTTTATTTCCTCAATGACTTCGATATTGTTGAGGTTATATTTATTACCCACTTCAATTTCATTATATTGGTTCTCGATGTTCAACACTTCTTCATCTTTAAAGTGTCTGATCTTCTGTGATGAGTAGCTTACCGCTCTTTTCCCTCATTCCAGTTATTGACTGACTCTTTTTATTACATATCCTTTTGTAATCTTGTTCAAAGTTCCTGTTTTATTGTTTTTTAATGCATGTTTCTCCCCATAGGAGGTCTGTTTGTCCTTTATCACTTATCTGCCCAAGCTTTTTTTTCACCTTCCTGTCCAGTTTGCTTTACTTCAGTTGCTTCATGGCAGAAATTCTCTCCAAATGACTTGTATTTTAACGAATATATCTGGATAGTCTCAGCGTCACCTTGAAAACTACTAGATTGTAGTCGGTTCTGGTATCTGCATCTCTTATGACTAGACATCAATATGATATCTTCTATGCCAGATGTTTATGATGAAGAAGTCATTTTAGTTTTTGGCTCAGTTTTCGCCCGACAGCCATGTGTTTTTTAAACGTGTTTGTGCCTGGTATGTGTACCCCAAATCACTGGATAATATTCTCCATATAATTCAACTATTCTCGCACGCTTCTCACTGATATTATCTGAAACCCATTTTCTTATACGCTTTGTGGCCTTTACTTTTACAGACCACTCTGACATTTGCAACACCCATGAGGATGAGCATATCATGCTTTGAGGTTAAACCAATCTACTTCTTTAGCTGTCCATAGAAGGTATATTTCTCCATTCATCAGCATCATTTGGGAAGCTGTAGATCTGAATGGTGGTGAGTTTCACATACTTTGATCTGAGCCTGACACTTATTATCCTTTTATAAATTGGATTCCACTTGATAAGACATTTCATGTCTCATGGTTTTAACATAATTCCAACATTTCTGTGATGTTGATCCCCCAATCTTGAGTAAAGAATAGACTCTGCGGCGTTAACCTTTATTTCTCCAAATACAGTCAATCTAAGCTCACTAATGCCAAACACATCTAGGTGGTACTTCCGCATTTCTCTTGGGGCTGAATTAATTTTTTTCCTGTAGCGTACATTGTCATGACGTTCTAGCACAAAGATAAACTTTATTGACGAAAATGACAAATACAGGAGTGATTCTATATCTGTCATTTTCAGGTTGGTGACTTCCAGCGGGGTTTCTTACCCAGACATCATATGAGCGACCTCCCATCTTGGGCTATTTTCTTCAGGTATTTAAGATTTCACGTTTCTGTGACTGTAGAGAGCTTTACTTACTGTCGCTGTAATTAGTAGGGTTACTTTACGGAGAGATGTAATAAGCTTCTAGCTCAGTCCCAGGTCTGGAGGACCAAAGTATTATGCTTAGCCTGGTTCTTCCGTCCTCCGCCTGTCCAGCTGGCTTGAAACTATCAGGAGTAAAACTCCTGCTGCCATTACTCTTGTGAACACACAAGTCACTAGCCACGACAAGATGCATATACCACTGGAGGCGGAAAAAATCACAAATGTTATTCTTGAAATGTCTTAATTGTCCATGCTTCAATATGATGATTCCTTTCAGCAGATATGTCACTTAATGTGACAATAATCAAGGACGAGAAACGCGTAAGTAAAGCCACAGCTCTAATCATTATTAATACATTAGCATCCCAAAAAACCTATAATTGAAAATATATAGTACGATCGGTCAGTCAGAGACCTTACTGTCCTGTAAAGGCTGTACCCTCTTGCAACTGTTCTGGTACTGTTATTAACACCTGTCTCAGTGTTATATTTTTACTCTGTATAGGAAAAAAGAAATAGAAAATACCTAGATAATAACATGTTGAGTACTACTCATTTCTGCAATGCATTAAACAAATCATTACAAGGGAACTTAGGCAATGATTGTCGAGTTAAAAGGACTGTTAAAAATCTTTGTGCTGGAAAAAGTAAGTACCTAGAAAACTAATTAATGAAGGAAATTAAATTATTAAGTATCTACAATGAAAATGTGTTTGTGGTCCCTTTTCTATGTATGCCGATTGATATCTGAATTTGACTAACGATTACTAGAAACCAACAGCTAATCGGCAAATAGGACTTCCTTATTATTAATATAAGTTGCGGTCAGCATTTTTTGTGTATTTACTTATTTTATGAAGTTTTCTTTCATTGTCATACAGGAGTCTTTCTTAAACGTTTCCAGTTGGATAGATATGCGTCAGTTATTTAGTTTCTTTAGGTCCAATAATGGAAACGACAGGCAGACATTTTTCAAATATTTTTAACATTTTTCAAACTTCCTTATTTAATTTTGCGTAAATTTACTAAATAAAGTTGTATGGTAATGTGTAAAGTGTTATATGTAGATTGAATAAGTCCTAAAAGGGCAGACAACGGTTAATTAAGAATAAATCTTATTGAGAACAGTGAGTAATGCTGCCCCTATAACATGACTTTCTATATATGCCTTTAGGACTTACATAAAAATCACACTGTATTTTTAAAACTGATAACCGCCAATTCTGTTTCTGGTTTTGAATAATTTGAAGTTGAAAGTTGCGGAAAAAAACTTGGAAGTAACTTGGGTAAAAAATTATGAAGGGTATTTTTACGTTATGTTGAGAGGATGACCACGAGAAAGCTATGAGTACCTAAGTTAAGTCACAAGTGGGAGAAGATGAATTAAAAGCATGGAGAAAATGGAAAGAAAAAGTTTATTCTACAATGTTTAAAGACAATTAGCTAAAAAGAAGGTTTTGTTAATAGTACAGAGGATAATCGTATTAGAAACAATGAAAATGGAGAGAAAGTTTAGGGGTCCAGTGGAAAACCTGTCAAAGTTAGGTAAGTAGGTTGATATGGATCCGAGAGGAATGGATCAGGTTTATAATCGATTTGTAGTTTAATAGCTACTCTGAATGTAAAACTGTAAATTCAAGGTACCTATTACAATGTGTAATGGGTAAGTGCCATAATTTCTTTGCTTTGCAAATATATTCATATTTGAGATTTAATTACAGAAGAAAGACAGGAATGAATTTAAATTTATATCTCAGTTAGGAAATGATCCAAGAAGACGTTTACATTTAAAGTGCTGCCTTTTTAACATACGTATTGTCCTTTTGAAGGACAATACAAATGTCAAAAATGTAGTGAACCTTGTTTACAGTTGATGTAAAAATTGAGACGTTGAAGGATAAATAAAGTATAATAATGGAAGAAGAGAAATTTGATGCAAAAAGATGGCAAGTAGGGATCTAAGATGAAGGTTTTGACAATGAGAAGATTGAAACATAACGTTTTGAAATATATGTATGGACGTACGTATTGATAGATGTTTTTGTGATAGAAGTAAGAGAACTAAAACCTGAGACAAAGAGGTTAATATTAAAAATATTAGCTGGTATTGATCATCCTTTGGATATAGCCTCACCCATGATGATAGAAGGAAAACAGATATACAGAGAAGTAGTCCAGAAGAACAAAAGGTTTGGATTAAAAAGTTAGTGGAATGAATAAGTGGGTCAGGGGGTAACAGACTATTTAGTAATCAATATCAATCGCACTCTATCTTGAAGACGCAACACACATTTTTCTAGATCTCTTCATTGATGTTAGTGATAATGCAGCCTCAGCTCATACAGTTGCAATAGTTACGCAGTCAAGTAAAGTCAAAGGCGAGGGTTACAAAATTAGGATTTACTGCGAAGATAAGAAATTATTAACTGTCAAATGTGGGGTAATTAAGCAAAGAACCAAAGAAAACCTTTGCAGAGTTTTCCAGATCCACCTAATTATTCCTGGACCGACAGAGTAGCTGGACTTTGCTGGGTAAAGAATCCATAACATTATAAAAGACCTGATGTGTCGACTATATTAATCCATTTAGTCTTAAGAGGTAGATGTGCGAGGGATTATCATCTAGACTGATAATGGTTGATAAGCCAGTTAGGTTCAAGCATGAAACTTGATGGCCTACTTCTAGACTAAGAGAGAGGTAAAATGTAAATTGGTCAAAGGAAAATTTTATGCTAGAACAGACCCATTATTTGTATCAAGGAACCCTTATTACCACAATTAAATGGGTTGTTGAAAAGAAGGACATTAAAAGAAGCAAAATATAACTTGCTTGGAGAATTAAGTTTGTACGTAATGTGAGGAATGAGAAGGATGAATAACCCTGCCTGTTAACAACACAGGGATTAGGAAATGACGATACATGTTTAATCAGAAGAGCTTAGACTGGAGTTGATTTGATTTAGGAACTTACTTTGGAACAGTTTGAAAATGATGTGATTAGGTGTTTGGGGAAAAAATTTGGAGAACAACCAAATGTTACCCTAGAAATCGCATTGGACAGAAAGGTATAAATTTGATGCTGGTTGTATTGAACGAAATCTGGCTACCCTTTTCCGCTCACTTGAGTTTTGTTCTCCCATTTTCCATTAAACAATAAAGATTAACAAAAGAAGAAATTATATTTTATTATATCTTTAAGTGAAAGTAGCATAGTAAGTGATGGAACTGGCACAGTTCCATTATTTACCATACTAAAAAATTAAATAATATACTGGTGTTATCTAGAAAGTAAAATTTAATGAAAATAATGTGTCAGTGTTATATAAAAAAGCATAATTTTTTGATATACGTTAGTCAAAATTATTCAATTAATGTTATTTAGTTTTTCATTATTATAGTTATTATAGGTGCAAATATAATGAAATATAATATAATGAAAATATATAATGAAAAATAATTTAGAGAAAATTATTCATGATTATTATTATTGATAATTTTTTGTAGTAAATTTTAGTATAACTGTTTATGAACTAATTTACATTTCTTATGCTAGTACAGGCTGAGAAATAATTAATCGTAATCGTAATTTTTAATATTGTTTTTCATAATAGTTTGTTAAACACCTTTATCAAATCAAATTTAATCAAATTTATGTTTATCATTCCAAAAATCTTGATATCTATCATCAGACTCTATTTCATCTATTAAATTATCAGTTATTGTAAACAGTAGTTTTGCTTTGTCACCATCTTTATTTTTCATATAGTTATAAGAAAAATCATATATTAATTTTCTACTAAGATCAAGAATACACATTCCTACATAAGAAGAAAAGCGATAAAACAAGTCAAGCAATTAATTATCTCGGCAATTATATCTCTTTAAACGGAAAATGCGATAAGGAATTCATCAGGTGCATAGGAATAGCAAAGTCATCATTTCGAGAAATGAAGAAGGTACTGCTTAACCCAAAGCTGCACTTAAATTAAAGTAAAGAGTGCTATATGCCTACATTATGCCCATCCTAAAATAAGGAAGTGACGCCTGGGCCATCTTAAAGGCATTGCAATCTTGACTAGAAGCAGCAGAAATGTGGCTCCACAGACGAATGCTAAAGATATCTTATACAGAACACGTCATCAACGAAGAAGAACTGGAAAGAGGAAACACAAAGTACAATTTAATCAACATTATAAGGATGAGCAAAATGCAGTTTGCTGGCCACATTGTAAAGAAAGAAGGCACGGAGAACCTTGCGCTGACAGGAAGTATCAAAGTGAAAGCTTGAGGCCGGCCACTGACAACTTTTTTGAGTAGCATAAGCAAGTGGACCAACAACAATGGAGTAGAACGTCTTCGCTGCACGAGAAACCGAAAGCTGTGGCAGATCCCAACTGCCGACATCTGCTCAAGACATGGCACTTGACGACGGCGACAACGACATAAGAAAATCTATTTAAAGTTAAGCTTTTCTATGACTTTATGCACAATAACCAAATTTTCATTAAAAATCTTACTACTAAAATAAGTCGGTTTACTAGCAAGCTTCGTTTATTTTTTTTCATCAGTAACAAATCTAGCGTCAACTCTCTTTCTTACATTTTTCTTAGCTTTACCAAAAACTGAATTGTTCCTTAGTTTAGAAAAAATATTTTTTAAAGTTTTTAGCATGAGTTCTTTTTTCAGTACTGAAATCTATATATAACTTTAACAAAAGAGATTGATCAAATATGAATCCAGAGTTCGACCATGTGGAACATATTTTTATTTTTTATTTAAAGTAAAAATTAATTTAGAATGAAGACATTTAGATCTATTTTATTTAGCAGCTATTCTCTTACAATATAGAGATATCATATTTTAAGTTACTTTAACTTTTTCAGGTGCTAAAAGATATTCATGACGAAAACCATGTAACTTTTCTGAATATATTAAATCAACTTCTAAAATCAATCCTTTCTTAGATATTTCATCATATGTAGCTAAATCTATACTATAAATCTATTTTGCAGATAACCGTATAAAAAGTTGGTAAATACTGACTCATAGCCCAGCCATAAAGATTATTAACATCCAAATACATAACATACTTATATGGTTTTTCTTGATTACAATTTTCTATGTATTTACTATTTGATTTTGCATATCAATTAGCTATAAAACTAACACCTCCTCTCATAGCTTTTTCAATGAACTGATAAATGTCAATATCAGTAATCAACTCTAATTTAGTATCAGTCATTTTAAGTAAAGCATCAAAACTCAAACCAGGATTAGTGAAATAATGATATGGTTCAGGCTTACAATACTGTATACATATCTTTCTGAAGTTTTCAAAAACAGCAGTAAACAATAAGATATCTGATTTCAAATATATATTATGATATTCATCCATTTCTTATATATGGAAAATATTTCAAACATTATAAGCATGATTACAATCTTCATTTAAGATATTTTTATCATTTAATATACCACAAAAGCCATTCGTGTTTGGTAATTCATCTTCATGTAATCATAGGGATGGGACGACGATCACCTCCAAGCGGTTTATCCTGGGGGTACGTGATACTCGGCTTCCCAAAACTAACACTGTTGGGAAGCCGAGTATCATCGAGGATTGTGCGCTGACAACCGGATTGCTGTGAGGGGTAAAAGAATAAACCCTCGCCTCACAGTAAGATATCTACCCTTCAAGAATGCACACATCCACAACCAAGCCGCCAACCCAATCGTTTGGACATTGGAACGTAAGGGGACCAGCTGCCACCTCAAAGAAGCAAACTATAGGAGCGGACTGCCAACGCTACAACATGGATGTTCTCTGTATCCAAGAAACCATGATCAGAGACTGGGAACAGACACTGCAGACCGGCCACAAATTCATCCTCATGCAACAGAATCAAACAAAATTCAACACGGACTCGAATTTGTCATTGGATCGAGGCTGTCTGAAAACATCATCTGTTGCAAACACATAAGTGACAGAGTCGCTACCATTGACCTAAGTATCAACACCCGTAGTGAAGAGGCCTTGAATATTTTGAATTAACAATGCCTGTGGAGCCACATCAGAGAAAGTCCAAGAAGAGCCATCCCTACTAGACAGCTTCTACACAGAACTAACATCTACCATTAAAAGACCAAGCAGATGGCTCACATTCATATGTGGAGACTTCAACTCCGAGCTAGGAAAACTGACCACAGAAGACAACAGAAATGGACTTGCAGAAAACATGGAAACGTATGGCAAAGGCATCCGAAATCACAACGGTGAAGCTCTCAGGGTCTTCTTAACCACCAATGGTCTCTTCGTAAGCAACACAGCATTTGAACACCCATGCAGACATCGAACAACCTGGACAGGACACATTAAGGACACCAAAAGACTAGACTTGTGTTCACTCAGATCGACTACATTCTCTGCAGCCAGAAAACAACTCCTCTCCTTAGAGACTCACGCTCGTTCGGCGGCACTGACCTCAACTCTGACCACAAACTTGTCATCACCAAACTACACATGAAAAAAATCCATCTGGTGTATAAACAAAGTACTGTGATTGCAACTAATAGTTTCACGATATTTCGATCATCAGGCATGATGATCGAAACATCGTGAAACTATTAGTTGCAATCACAGTTCTTACTTTTCGTGTTTTATCTTATCTTATATTGCTCTGCTATATGCATTGAGCACTTTTTGATACGAATACACAATATTACACAAATATATATATATATATATATATATATTATTAAAATGTATTTACTTGTTATTTATTTATTAAAATTTTACAATATCACCTAAATTAATTTTATTTAACTGGTATACTTTATACATTTAAACCATCTTAATATAATTTTCAATTATTACGTGTATATAATTTATGTAATAATATATATGTATCTGGTTTACAGAAAAATCTACAAAATATTTTTCTGTATTTTAATCAGTGATATTATTTCCATTGATAATAAATTTATCTTCATTTTTACCATTATTTATTAATTTTTAAATATTTTTCACTTTATAATATTATATGTCACTTCTTTAAGTATTAACATATTTTATTTAAAGTGTCCAATGAAACCCAATTCTTAAATTTATAAGGATAACCTTTCCACGAAACATAACATTTATCACTTGTTTTCTTTATGACTTTATCAATGAGGAAAACGTCTTGTTTAGTTTTTGTAGTTACTGTTCAAAGAAACTACCCTGTATCTCATCATTAGTATTATCTTTTATTTTATAGGTGACTGAATTAATATATTGGACGTCCAATATTTTAAAAAATCTCCTCACTCCAACTTTCTATGTAGCCTTTATCGAATAGTATCCGTTTGATCTTTGATATTCTTACTTAATCACAGATTTGAATTTATTTTTTTTAATACTTCTGTATTATCGTATAGATTAAAATAAACAGTCCCATGATTTTTTTCATAGATACTTCTACAGGTGTCATTTTTATTGATCTATGCCAGATATTATAATAATTATCTAATATTGTAGTTAAAAATTCCATATGTTGTGTATTATTTTGAAGAGTTAATTGTTTTCACATCTTACTAGTAATCGTTCTTATCCATGTTTCAACAATAGAGCTTTAAAGAGAATTTCCAGAAGAATAAAAATTTATTTTATTGTTTTTAATAAATCTTTTAAATAGTTATTATAGAACTCTTTTACTGGTTTATTATCAATAGTTTTTCTTATAATTTAATTTCCTTCTTTTATAATATCTTCTTTTTCTTTTTTTACAAGATTGAATTACATTTGCAATTTCAAAATGATAAAGCTACTCCTTTTCAATCCAGAAATTGAACAATTAGATATCATTATTTTGTTTCCATTTTTTCAATTAGTATAATATGTATTGAAATCATAATTATAATTATTATAATTAGTTTCTTACATCTAAAGTTATTGTGTTGTATTAATGTTTCATTTTCTACAAATCATATTTCTTTCATTTGAGATGAAAAATGATATACACAAAAATGAGAACAACTAAGTCTAATATCCTTATCAGCATGGTAGAATAATTTTGATAAACAAATACAACAGCACTTTTAGTGACGTCCTTGTATGAAATAATCAATAATAGGTTTTTCATTTTTTTCACAAAAGAAATAATCAAATATCACAATTTTGACCATCTTATTTATTTCGTCAACAACGAGAATAATTTTATTATTATTGCATTCGAGAACATCATATCCTACATTTGTAGAAGTTTTAATCAATCTACGAGTAGTAACACTTTCCTTGTTTTAAATCTTCTTCACATAAGTAAATTTTATCAAAATACCAACAAGGTTTTAAGATGCAGTTTATCAACGTATTTGTTTTCCATTCACCCGAAACTGAAGCTATTAACATTCTTAAATAATTATTAGACATATTTTTATCTATGCATTTTGAATTGTTATATTTTTTACCTACAATACATCATAATTATGAAACGTCATATATAATATATCAATTTATTAATGAGTGTTAAATCAATATTTATCTTAATATATGTGTGAACTTACACTTATTTATTCAGCCTAATTGTATAGATATTAATAAAATGAAGAATCGCACAGAATCATTTATTAAAATTGATGATAAAAAATATTAGAAATTTGTAAAAAACTATATAGATGGAATCATAAAAACGAAATGAAATATAATAACTGATGCCCAAAATGATGTTAATGAACTACATTATAGTCAAAAAGAATTAATTGAAAGACCTAAACCAATACAAGAATCAAATCAAGATCCTAAATATATTTCAAATAATAATGAAATTAAAATTATTTAAAAATTTGGTTTCGATCCAACATTTACTAAGATCCCCAAAAGGAATAATATTGTTAAATTATTGAAATCTGTAAGTGGAAAGTAAAAAACTAATGATAAAGGTATTGCTATAGCTGTTAAGAGTAATGCTGCAACTTTACAGAAATATTTAAAATTGTTTGATTGTAAAACCTGTTAAAGATGATGATTCTACTTTTGTTGGTAAAGGAGTAAGAGAACATAAACAAAAACCTAGAAATGCTTGTAAAGTTGATAAAAAAGGTAATTATGGTCAAATTCTTCTTAACTACTCAATATTAATAAATGATTATTTGGTTCATAAAGATGGAAAAATTGTTTTGAAAATTTATGAAACACACTAGTATATGGAGTTTCCAGTTTTTATTTATAGTCCAGATGGAATTAAAAAATCAAAACGTCACTTTTTAAAATTAACTAAAATATTTTTAGAAAAGAATAAAATATATCGATTAGGATTAGATTCTTTAGAAAAGCCTTATAGCTGGTATAATGTTTCTTGTATTTATAATAAAAACAAATCAAGACATACTCATAACCGAATCACTTGAGCGAGTATAAAATTTCATGATGGAGATTATAATTATTCAGACATAAATGATTATATACAACAAGCATTACAAAAATAATCATTCCAGAACAGGAATCACTCTTAGTTTTATTTCAAGTAGATTAAAAACCTATATTTAGTTTGAAACTGATTATCAATTAAATCTTTCTACCGGAAATTTTGCTGATTTAATAGGTATTGATAAAAATATTAGAAGAGCGTCTATTCCAATTGATAAGCTCACTGATTCATCAAGAAGTATTGATAGTATATTTATACATTACAACTTACTAAGTGAAAGTATCGTTTCTGGAATACAAAGTGATGTTTTGTACAAATTTAGTGTTGATAATGAACAAATATTTTATCCTTTTTCAATTATATCTCAAAGGGTTCTTTATAATTAAATTAAAACTACCATTATTTTAAATATGAGGATTACAATTAGAGAGAACCTTGGTAGACTATTACATCTCAATAATCTGCTTGTTTTAATGACTTTAATCATTAAAGGAGATCTGTACTTTTATATATATTAATAATATATGAGAACAAGATTCATACAAGATCCTTATAGTTATAAATATATTCAAATAGATAATGAAGCAGTTCAATAATAATATACAATAAGGTGATATTATAAATGATACTCTATCATCTATTGATAAATAGGTTTTATTAAAAGTTAATAAGGATATAGTGGAAAAACTGCTGAAGAAGCTCTAACAAAATCAGTTGAAGAGTCTTTGAAAATTGGTTCTAAATTATGTAAAATTATGACTAATAAAATAAATAGTAAAATTAATTAAAAACTACTAAAACAATAGAAAATAAAGGTGCTTGAATAGTAGAATTACTAAAATCATATTCAGAAAACAAATAACAGAAAGAATAAAATACTTCATTTAATAACCAATATTAAACCTTATCAGAATTTCAAAAAATGTTGTTAGAAACTTTATCTGATCTACTAGTATAGAATGAGTTTTAGATCACATAAAATTTGTATAAATTATCAATATACGTCCGTTGATTTGACAACACCTCTAACATTTTGGGACAATATCAGAAGAAAATAAGATTATTGGTAACAGTCCTGAAGGTACATCTTTAGATTTATTTAAGTCTTATATAAAGATTCATGTAAAATAAATAAAACAGCGGATGGTAAACATCTAGCTGTTACTGACAATGTAGGAATTATCAACATTAGTTTTTCTATAATTCGAGGAATACATGTTAAAAATGATTATGTTACTGTTTATGACTCACCAGATATTAAGTATGCTATTTATATTAAAAACTTGTTTGAATTTCGTGGAGGATATGTTGAATCTAAAAGTTCTAGCATGTTTTATTAAAAAGATACAGACACAAAAGCAATGGATTCTAATTCAGGTTATGAAACAAGAAAAGTTCTATTTGCTGGTAATACCGTTGTTAATATTATCCTACCTCCCAAGAGATATTTTTGGAGATTTAAGAGACCAAATTGAACAAAATGGTAAATTTAGATTCAGCTTTGTTCTTGAAGATGATAGTAATATTATTTTTAGAAATGATTCAACAGGTGCTAATAATAGTAGATGTATAGTAAGTACTATTCAAATTATGGGTTCCAAAGATGACATTTCATTCTGATCGTAATAAAATGTTTTTGGGAAAGTATCTGATACCTCATATTTGGGAATATGTTAAAGAAAGAATTGTGTCTTTTACAACACAACAAAGATCTGGTGTTTTTAAAATGTCAACATTGATTAGAAAGCCAAAGCCGGTCCTCAAATGGTGTGTTATAAAATGTAAATGAATTTGCAACAAAATAATTTCTACATGCTTGATACATTTGAAATCTATGCTGCTACGAATTAAAAATATCTTTTAATATGGGTAAATTAGAATTGAATAATTGTACTTTTATCACACAATTAGCTTTGTAGAAACTATTATTCAGCGATTGAATATAGAAAAGTTTATAATATGCTTGAAAATGATTCTCTTTTTGATCTATCAAGTTTTCAAACAAGTATTCTCTATTTTGATGTAACAAATCAACAATATGGTTTAAATAGCTCAGTTCAATTAAGTCTTCGATATGATCTATCAGGTAATCCTACAGCAAATTATTTTATCTTTAGTCTAATTTTATACTCAGAAGAGCTAAACGTTCTTGGTAATGAAGCAGTTATTAGACTTTAATCATAAAACATAGATATTTTATCAAATATATTGATATACGACAGAATATCATAAAGACGGTGTTAAATTTTCTAAAAATCGGAAAAGCAAACTTGCTAAAGCTCTTGTTAATAAAGATCCTATTACTTTAAGACACAAAAATAATCAATTACCTGGATTAGATGAATTAATGTTAATTGAAACACAAATAAACTTAGTTCAAAAGGATGTAAATACTTCACACGGATTAGACTTGAAAATTTCAAAATAAACAAATCAACCTTTTTGTTCAAAATGGAGGTACTAAACGACTACCAACAGTAACAGAAGTTGCATCAAAAATAGTTTTTGTTCTCATATCTGCTGATGTTTAAGCTCTTGGATCTTTTTGTGTTAATAAAATGTTTGGAAAACACAGGTGGTTACTTAATATTACAAGATAAAACCATTCAATTGATTGTTTATAAAAAAGCCCTTTTAAAAAAGAAACGGAAAGACAAATTATTAATATGGCACTGATTATGTAATTAAACTGATTAAACAAAGGACTGGGAGTCTTCTTGGACTTCTATTAGCATCAATCTGTGTTCCTATGCTATGTTCCTATACTGGCACAAATGATAACTGAACTATATAAAAAACTATTGTTAATACATCTAACTTTGTAATATACTAATGGGAATTTTTATGGATTACATACAGGAAATATTACAACAAATGATGTTATTTGATTAGAATCAGACCCTACTATTTATAGTGATGTTATGACTTTGGGGTTGTTAAATAATAGGTATTTTGATAAAGATACTAGAGGCAAAATGAAGTTGTTGATTTGGGAAACATTGATTTATTTGGTCTTCCATATCCATCTAAATTTGATTCATGAGCAACGTTTAAAGCTTGCTTAAATTTATGCGTGTACAAAAAGCTTGCAGAAACTTGATTTTGCTAAAATTATATAACTTATTCAACCAACATTTATCGTATTGATAAATCAATTCTTCAGAACAAATATATTTTATATCAACTAGAAAATTATAAAAATTATATGGTTAATCTCTTTTTCAGAATGATTGTATACAAACTACTGAAATAAAGCAACCACCATTATGTGCTAAATCAGATAGGATTAATAATAGGTATCACCCAGAAAAATAATCGCTTACATAGAATGATAAATGATATTGATTAAAATGCCTCTAGTACTGGAAATGATATTATTAATATATTTATTGTTTATAAATTACATTCATTTAATGATAGCACTTATTGATTAAGAAATGGATAATTTTGGCAATGGTGATAGGGGTTATGATAAATTTGTTGCATTTTCTACTACTGATTATCTTATAATACTGTAAGTGCAACAAATGATGAACACATTGTTATTAAAACAATTGCCAGTAATAACCATCAAATTTGTTATGAAGTGTAAAAAGACCCTATTATTAATAATAACCATACTAAAACAAATCCAGGAGAACTAAATAAATGGTGTTGCTTCTCAATCAACTGGAATGTTCTCGGTGGAACAAACAAATCAAGTGCTTAGTGTAATGGAAAAAGCTCTGTGATTTTACTGCTAGAATTTCAACAGGATCTGCACAAATGACTTTTGGAGATTTAAATCCCAATTGCAGTAAATTCATAACTGAATAGCAGTTTTTGTTCTCAATAAGGAAAAAGTTATTTCGGATCAGGATATTTAATTACATTATTATGTGCTTTGTAATAATAGGTACAAAATTGATTAATCACAATTAAAGATATTCTGGATACAAATAATTAAGAAGTAGGTAAAATAGGTCCTGGAGATGGTTGTATAACGTATGTATTAGAAACATTATTTGAATACAAAAGATGTTGTCATTTACTTAGCGCTTTTCACGACATTTGCGGTAGGTTTTACAATAAATATCGAAAAAGTAGAGAACACTGCTATGTCCTATTAGAAGATAGAACTTAAAGGTGTTTTAAATCATGTCCTTTGATTGGTCGTATTACTGGATTTTTTGGAATATGAAAAACAGTAATAAGTAATTAACATGTATTATGATTATATATTAATAATAAACTATAATGGAAGATAATTATTGAAATGAAAATATACAAAGAGCTTATTAATATGTGATTTTGTAATTTGTGATTTTTGTAATAACAATTAATAATTGTGGAATTAAAAGAATAAAAAATTTTATTGGTGTAAAAATAAGAAACATTCAATTGATAATGATGAAATAGTATGTACTAATTGTGGCTCTGTACATGGTTATAAAAATGTTGCTAAATATATTGATTATAATTATATCGATATAGAATTAGTTTAATTATGAGCTTGCCAGAGAAAAGATCATATTTTGTATTTTATTTTTGAAATAAATGTTAAATAAAATATCAATATTAACAGAATATTAAGAATATTTGATCTAATGAACAAAAGGATAGAAAACGAAACTTTAATATTAAATTCATTCTGAGACGGTTGTACAAATTATTAGAATTGCCCTATGGAAAAAAAATAGGAATACCATTTTCAAAAAAGGTGATTGGAATAAAATATTTAATTCAATTAAAGATAAGGTAAGTAAGATTATTAAAAAATAAATTGCACGTTTTGCCACAAAATATACTACAAAAAAAATTTACTACAAAAGTAGTTGATAATAATTATCAACCATTTTATGATTTAATTTGTTAATAACAAAATATTATTTTGTTACTATGCTTTATTAATATAATTATTCTTATGAAAGAGTGTAAAACATCAATTTTTTAGCCTGTACTATGATAAGGAAACATAAATAATTAAAAATACTTTCCAAGTTATTTTTACTACAACCTTTACTATAAAGTTTTATTGACCTAATGTAAGAAAGCAAGCTTAGATAAGCCTAAACGTGTCTGTGTCAGCTATACAGAATATGAAATCACTCTTTCTATTTAACAAACAACAAATGACATATTTTTATTGTTTTGTGGTTTAAATTGTGAAAATAAATATGAAAATATTATCTTATTAAATTAAAGGAACTCTTTTGTGTAATACACAATGAATCTAATCTGCTTTTATGATATGATTTAACATGACTTAACACAAAATATATTCTAAAGGTTGGAGTAAAATCTTATCACAATTTTTATTTGAATGTTTACTATAGTGACTGATAATAATTGGTAGCATCCTATGAGTCAAGTCATAAAAACACAACTATGCTTGTGTTACTGTGCTTTATTAATATAGTTGATCTCATAAAAATCCTAAAACATCTAGAATATTTCAACCTGTACTATTGTAAGGATACATACAATATTTTCTGAGCTTTGTAGAACTTTGCAAACCTTGCATGTCATATCCGCTTTTTTGATATGAGGATTTACATCTTATTGATTTAATTTTAAGCAATTTAATGAGTATGCTTGTGGGTACGCGGGCCAGGAGGCTTTAGGACATGAATGATCCTACCCTACAATGCATAGTTTCAGGTCACCCTTGGGCAAGGTGTAACACCTGTTAGCCTCCCTACCAGGGTAACGCAGAATACGTCGGCAACAGGACGTTGGATGTCTTCTCTGGAGCGGATGAACCCTCACGTTAGAGTCAACGGTTCGAGATCACACAGTGGCTAGGCGGATAACCCTTTCCAATTGAACAACGGTTGAGTACCTTAAACATTTTTAAATATGGTACTGCACGAATGGAAAGAAGATGGGCACAACCATTCCGACTTTCTGACTTTGAATCACACATGATATGGCAACAAATCAGAACTCCATCCTGGATCGGTCAAGGCCCAGTGTAAAAACGACCGCGTTGTTTCTTGATGCCCACAGGGAAGACAGCGAAAAATTGGCTACTAGTGGACAACCTAAGAAGGAATTCAACCAAGCTAAGAAAAACGTTTGTATTGCCACATGGAACGTACGTTCACTGAAGGGCAAAGAAAAGTTAGATATCTTGGTTAAATCTCGACAATCAAATGGAATATCTTAAGTATATTAGAAATGCGATGGACTGGAATAGGCTAGACAAACACTTCAGATGGCCACAGAATATGGTACAGTGGCGATGAAAAGAAGCATGTTCAAGGCGCTGGCTTTTTAGTAGACAAAGAAATGGCTAAGTTTGTAGTCGAGTGTCAAGCAGATTAATCTTAATCAGACTAAAGGGCAAAACCAGAAAGATGACGATCATTCAGGTCTATGCACCAACAACCACACAAGCCAAAAAAAGATATGGTGATTGTTCAGGGAAACTGGAACGCAAAAAGTGGATACATAAAGCAATAAAATTGGCAAGGACTTTCTGGTAACTGCGAAGTAGGTGTTACAAATGCGAGAAACATTCGATTGCTTGAATCTGCGAAACGACGTTATCTGGTCGCTGCAAACACACTACATAACCACAAACGTTCCAGAAGAACAACATGGAACTCGCCAGATGGTGTAATTCACAATCAGATTGACTAGAATCTGGTTGACAGAAGAGTTCAATCTGAAATAAACAGACCAAAAGCGCGGGTTTTCAAAAAAACCCAGACATTGGCAGCCATCATGACCCGCGATGACATTTAGAATCAGGCCTACAAACGCAAAATGCGAACATCAAAGACGTGCAAAATTTAACTTGGAAAAAGTGAAAGACGAAGAAGTGCTAAAGAAGTACAAAGCAAAAAAAAAACAAACAAAGAAAAATAAAACGCTTAACAATGGAAGAGAAGAAAATATATACATATTCAAGTAATATCTCATTTTAAGGTCAAATAGGTAATTTTTTAATCATTCTAATATAGGAGCACAAACTTATCCGTAAAAAGTATTTAATTGGGTTACCTATATACCAAATTATAGATAAAGCTTGCGATGTCTCCAGTCTCTTATTTTATTTGAAACTTTAAGGATTCAGCGCAAATAAATGAAATTGAAGGAAACCATGAATGCATTAACAGAAAAATGTGATTAATGTGTTACCAAAACAAAAAGTGGTGATTTTTCGATGTTTGTAAGACTTTCTAATCAGTTCAAGACCTGAAAACTGTAGTGCTCTAATACTGTCTTCATTTGACGTCCGATATTTTTAATGAACAATACGTCCTTCTCTGGAAGCACTATTGAAAATATAACACTTAATATACAGGAGAAATTTATTGACCTGACAAATGATTCTCTGTCCCTAATCTATTTAAAAAAATAAGTCTAACTTTATTTTGAGACATGTTCTTAGGTTGGTTTCATTTTAGTAAATACTGAGCACTCTGCACTTATTCAAAGCTTTTTCTCTTCTTGGGGATTTTCTACCAATTTTGTGATATCAATTGATTAGTGACATCTCTTTTCATATCGTTTATACCAAAGAACTAATATCAAAGAACCAAAGAACCAAATAAGAAACATAGCAAAATTTTCTTTCTAAAAACTTTTCAATTTCTTTCTGTTCAAACAATAATCCGACACTATCGCTTTCTGGTTACCCTTTAACACAGGCAAGTAATCGTAATTATCTTAAGGGGAAAAATTATATTTATTATAAACAAAATATAATTTATTTAAAATCCAACCAAAAATTCCCAAACGGAGTGCATTACTTTAGAGCAAAGGGTATTTACAAAATATGTTTTTATTTGCATTAGCTGATTTTTATTTCGGTTCACACATTGTTGAATCTTGAATTTTGTGTATTTTTTTTCATTCCTAAAGCTAACTAAATTTTTGAGGGTGATATTTAAGCCCCGCTCTACCGAAACCTCCACCATCATTTAATTTAAATATTTTTATTCCGTCTTCTTCTTCGTCATTCTTTTCTTCTTCTTTTTTGTTTTTCTTCTTCTAGTAGAAGAATTTATACATATACAAATATCCCATCAACAAATGAACAAATATAAGTGCAGAGTGCTCAGTATTTACTAAAATGAAACCAACCTAAGTTAAGCTAAAATTATATTTCAATATTTCTGACAAAAAAGTACACAACTCTGGGTTTCTTGCTCAGGCATTCATCAGATGTACACATAAAAAACTGCTAAAGATCTATGCACTTATATAAAGTTGAGAAAGTAATTAAACAGTCATTAAAATTGTCAATCGTCTGGAGGGACAGATTTGTAGTTCTTTGAAAGGTGTTGACGTGTCGACATGTAGAGAATAGTTCAGGTCTTTTGTTTAATAGTTTCAATTTGGACATAAGTATGTGAAATTTCTCGGTCAGACTGAGGTTGCACGTTTTGCTACCATTAACATTCGGGTGGGCATGGTTGATCACTTTCCAATTCAAAATTGGCGTCAAGTTCTTGTTTTGTAAATTCCAGACATATTTCGAAAATTCTGTGGAATTAGCTTTATGTTCAGACTTAAAGGAATTTTTGTGTAAATACCATCTTTCTTTGAATGTTTTTTCGGTCAATCCAATGTAGTTCACACCTTCGTCATTTTCTGATGATTTGATCGTACATTGGTAGATGACGTGCTTATCACGACAGTTTCCATTCAACGGGCAAGAATCCTTCTTGCGACAATTACACGGATAGATCTTCTTGTTTGTTTCTTCTGCTACTATTTTCTTGTTGTGGGACGTTATGATGCTGGAAACATTTAATAGACAGCTGTAACTAACCTTCAAGTTGTTTCTATTAAACAGTTTGTGCAATCTGTGCTTTTTTGGGAAGTGTTTATCGATAAGTTTCAGAAATCTTTTGGCTACATTTGTTTTCACCTTCAGGCTAAAAGGTTGGTTGAGCGAAATTATTCTCCTCGATCTGGACCTGGTTTTTGATTCTGTTGGGGTTTTTTTGTATTCAGTGGTGTCCTTATAGCCACTATTACGTAATGCGTTTTTGTAAAACGGTGCTGCACCGTTAAATATGTTTTTATTTAAAGAAATGCAGTCGATTCGTTCTAATATCATGCTTGGAATACCGTTGATTATATTGGAGGGGACAACTTTAAGGTTGCTTTGAATTGTTATTCTCAATCCAAATGTGCCCTTAAACAGTCTAACAATGTTCTTCTTAATGCGTTCTGACATTGGACTACTAACGTTATGAAAACAACAGAGGCCGTCGTCTCGGTATAATCCACTGGTTTCCATAACATATTTTTCACTCAATTTGTGCAAAATGAAGATTTCTTCAAGCTCACACAGCTCTGCCCTGTCAAAACTTCCCATAGTCACGCCAAAGTTCGGGTCACCCACTTTCTTGCTCCAGTGTTGATTGTTTGTAAACAGTAGTGATTTTCTGGAGTGCATGATAATATTGTGGTGATCTGCTGGGATAGTGACATATTCTGCAGCATGGGCTAAGGACATTTGGAATAGTTCTTTTGAGATGGAAGGGTAGAACTCTTCAATGTCGAACTGAACAAAGGTGCAACTCAGAGTTATGTACTTTTTCATCAGAAATATTGAAATATAATTTTACCTTAACTTACAAACACATACACACACATATATATATATATACATATATATATATATATATACATATTAACAAATGAATATGAAATGTCATCAGTAACAGTGTTCTACCATATTAAACGTAACAGCTGTCATATAATCAGATATACGAGTAAGAAAAACCATAACTTTACAGTACTCAGAGTTTCATGTCTTTCGCAAACTTCAGCTTTATACAAATGACTCTCTAGTGATCATTTGTATACAGCTGAAAATTGTGAAAGACATGAAACTCTGAGTACTGTAAAGTCAGAGTTTTTCTTACTTCTATGTCTGAATATATATACATATATGTAACATATATGTTTATATATATATAAATATATATAAACATATTTAAACGGCAGTGACTAGACTTTGCCTAGACCAGTCTAGAATGGAGATCTAAGATGCCTCCTTCCCTCCACCAGTCTGAGTGTACACCCTAGGCAAGTGTTAACACATTCAAAGCCTCCCGTACCATGGAAACGGTGAAGTGACAGTCCTACTGGTCAACCTGACTATAGCTCTGACAAACCGTTCTGACAACGAGAGTCACGTTAGGCAGCCCTATTTGTCAATTCGACAGTAGTGCTGGCAAAATGCCTTGGGTTGGAGAACCCATTAGCCCCGTAAGACAGTTTCCTAATGTTTGGTGACACGAACAAATCACTCTCTTCCAACTTGTCTTGAGCCAGTACGGAAGAGTATGGCTTTTGAAATCAACATGGAATCAAATGTCGAACCATAGTATATCAGACCGAGGGGGCCACCTCCGGATCCTCACCAAACGATCAGGAGGGCACATCAGCAGCCCTGGACTGGTGTGACACAATTGCAACCAGGGGATCATATCAGCAGCCTCGGACTGATGCAATACATGCGATCAAAGGAAAAACAATACTTTCAAAAAGAACATTCAACATTTGCACCTACAATCAACGAACAATCGATGACCTTAATAACCATTCCTTAGAAACAATGATCCATGAACTCAACAGCATAAACTGAGACATTGTCGGATTCTCAGAAACAAAAGTTAAAGAAAGTAAGATCGAAACCCACGAAACAACTGGCCACAAGCTATTCTTTCCTAGCAATGAGTCTTCAGGATCAAAGGGCGTCAGCTTTCTTGTAAACAAAACTTGTCTACCTCTAATAGAGGACTATCAACCAATATCTGACAGACTTGCCCTCCTAACCATGAAAGGAAAATTCTCAAGGCTGGTCTCTATAGAGTGCTATTTCCCAACGTCATCTCACCCAGACGAAGAAATCCTAGAACTTTATGATGATATTCAATCTATTGTCAATGACATCCCGAAGAGAGACCACCTTCTTGTCATGGCGGGCTTCAACTGTAAACTAGGTCAACCACACAATACTTTCTCTTCAGCAATTGGCAAACATACCCTAAGTACTGCAAACACCAGAGGAGAACTCCTTGCCCAATTCTGTGTGAAAAATAATTTGCTACTCACCAACACCATGTTTCAAAAAATAGATCCCCTTACTTGGACCTCGCCTGATGGCAAGACGAGAAACCAAATAGACTTCATCCTTTCAAGAAAGCTATCAATGAGACTAAATGTTCTAGACAGTTCCGCAGTAAATTCCTCCGGCTTATCAGACCATCGCATGATACGTGCAAAAATTAGACTGAGTTTCTCCTGCCCACAAAGGACTGACATAGAGCAACTCAAGCAACCAGAAGTTATTGCTCACTTCCAAATAATCTTGCAGAACCATTTTACTGGTCTCGAATCAGAAAAAGACCCGGAAAACATATACAACACCATATGCATCAGTGTAAACGATGCCTCCAAAGAAACACTGCCAAGGATCACCGAACCCAGTCCAGAATGGATTTCGCAGCAAACTAAACTAGCAATCTCTAACAAGCACAAAATCAAAAAAGAAAATGGTTCATCATTTATGCAATATATAATTGCTGAAGCTGAATCCAAGAAACTTGTAAATAGCGATCTTTAACTAACAGGCCTAACAGACATGCGCCTGGAGGCATAAGCTGGAGGCGGGAAATTTCCTCAGTTAGTTGCTAAGTTATAGTAAAAAATGGCGGTCGTGCTCAGGTGCATTTTGTAATAGTTTGACACTTGGTTGTGGTTCTGGCTAGAAACTGAAATAAAAGTATTTATTAAAATCTTGGATAACGACGTCATATAAATCTTGTGTCACTAATTGCAATGGCCATTATGATAAAGAAAACAAAGTCAAAGTTTATTGTTTACCTGAAGAGAAAGATGATCGTGAAAGATGTATCAAAGCTATTTCCCCATCAAATCTACCAGATAATCCTAACACAGTTGTCTGTGAGAAACATTTTCCTGAGAACGTCTCCAGTATAGCAGTTTTTGGGAAAAAAAGACCTCATGATCCTCCTGTGTTTACATGTGTGAAACCTTCATTGATTCCTTCACCTGCTCCTTCAAAAAGAAAGTCTTTCTCAAGCAAAGTATGTAAGGTACGTAATCAAAAGCCTGACGAAATTGATTCGTTTCTCTCTTGTGATGTAACCTCCTCATTTAAAGAATTGTGCTCCAAGGCATCAGAGGGAGGAATATTTTGGTGACTGTATTTTGTTTACTAGTAAAGATTTGGACTACTTGATTATTCAATCAAAGGACTTTCAAGAAAAGACTGGAGTTCCATTTGTTTTATTACAAATAATAAAGGATAATTTTTTTCGTGCATTTTATGCTTGTGTAAAATGCACTGCATCAACCCTTTCAACAAACCGTATCGTTAAAATGACAAGATATTCACAAATTCAAGAAGGACTACGTTTCAATGTTTAATTATAAGCGATAAACAAGAAATAATACTGGACCAGATGGACTGTATGGCTTCTCGCACCTTTGTCGATGAGAAGAAATACAAACCAGAAACTATCAAGGTCTTTGTATAGCCGAGTTCGTCAAGATTATGAATAACCGAGCTTAACTATCTCATCTCAAATCACAACAAAAATTAGTAATTTGTACTCAGATAGTGATTGTGCTTTCATTAAAAAGATATTTTCCAGGAAAGATAACGGCATAATTGTATCATATTAATTGATGAAGTATATGTAAAGCCTTCGATAACTAATCATGCTGGCTCCATATTTTTCTGATTTGTAAATGATTCAGATAGACTTGCTACTACTATACTTTCATTCATTATTGTTTCTCTATTTGATGGGCCAAAGTTTTAGGCAAGATGCTTGCAGTTAGCAAATTAGGTACTGATTTTTTATTCAAACAGACAAAAAACACTATTAGAGATTATTCAGAATTCTTGTGGAATTGTACATGCAATTATTTGTGACAATAATCGCGTTAAGGAATCGTTTTTCCAAAAGTTTTCTTGTATTAAACAATGGCTTACAGTTGACCATATATACCTGCTTTTCGACTTTGCTCATTTTATGAAATCAATTAGAAATAACTGCTTGACTGAAAAATACAAGAGTTGTATTTTACAGATGATGATGATGTTCAATATCTTGCAAAATGGAGTGATTAAAAAAAACTTCATTCGGTAGAGTTCCGTCAAGGTTCAGGTGGGGCATATATTATAATTGTGCAACAAGTTTTGGAGAAAGTGAGAATTCAAAAAGCTAAGCCATTTTTGCAACTTGATATCGATGTTAATAACTTAGCTAATGCTGGACACAATTGTGATAAATGCTTCCATTTATCTGATGATAATTGTTCAGAAATAATTGAAAACATATATACGATGGAAGAATCACTACCTTATGATGTAAAAATGAGTATTGTGTATATTAGTGGATATGTTTCTCGAAATAATGAAGAAATGCCATCAGATACATACAGTTATTATGATAAATATGATGATTTTACAAATTCAATTAATCGTGGTGATCTCAAAATACCCCCAGATAATTATTGTCAGTTATGTTTATTTGGGTATGTTATATTTCAAGTTCAAAACAAAACTTGTAGAAAATCATTTNGTAAAAATGAGTATTGTGTATATTAGTGGATATGTTTCTCGAAATAATGAAGAAATGCCATCAGATACATACAGTTATTATGATAAATATGATGATTTTACAAATTCAATTAATCGTGGTGATCTCAAAATACCCCCAGATAATTATTGTCAGTTATGTTTATTTGGGTATGTTATATTTCAAGTTCAAAACAAAACTTGTAGAAAATCATTTACGAACATTTTAATGTTATTGTCTAATATGTATGGACTAAATGTGGAAAGAAAGCATGGTAACACTTTCTCAAACATACTTTTTAACAACACTAGTAGATCTTTTACATCAAGTACATCGGAAGAACCAAAACAGAAATTGCTAAAGTTGGCATTAGAATAAACCACAACAAAATAATTTATTTATTATTTATCAGTGTTAAGTCTTTTTTATATAAATATTGTATATATCATCATGTTTTTATTTTTCAGGAAGAAGCTGATTTTGAAAAAAAATGTATGATTTTGTGTCCCAAAACCTTACTATGATCTTTACATTGATGAATGTCTTAGAGATTTGACCTAATTTTGATGAAAGAGTAGTATCTAAGCCTTTCTTTCTCTCAAAATCAGTTAATATCCATTTTAAGTTACCCGCCTCCAGCTCACGCCTTCAGCCGCATGTCTGTTAGGCCCGTTAGTTAGAGATCGCCATGGTTGAACCATATTGAGAGTAGAATAGAAGAACTCAATCACCTCTCACCACACAAAATGTACCACGCTGCATTAAAAAAGCTTAAAGCAAAACCTAAAGCCATAAATTGGGGCATCAAAGACAGAAACAGAACCGTTTTAACCAACAAAAATGAGATTCTCGAACGCTGGGCAGAGTTCTATGAAGAACTGTATTTCGACAATATAAACCAAATCGCTATCGATGGCTCGACGTCTGAAGGAATTCAGCCGATCTTAACAAATGAGATGTCTTCTGCCATCAGCAACCTGAAAAATGGGAAAAGCCCAGGTCTAGATAATATCTACTCTGAGTATATAAAATCTGGCGGTGAACCTCTCCTCAATGCACTACACCACCTATTCAATTGCATCCTAACAACAGGAACAGCACCACAACTTTTCAAAGAAGCTCTCATTGTTGTGATCTACAAGAAAGGTAATCGACTTGACTGTGGCAATTATAACCCAATAAGCCTACTAAGCCACGTCTACAAACTCTTCATTGGCATAATTGCAACCAAAACCAAAGCAGACCTGTATGCGTCTTTCCCTAAAACACAAGCGGTGTACCAACTTGGCAGAGGAATCATCAAGCAAATATTAGCCCTGGAACAAATAATCGAAAAGTCTATAGAATTTAACAATCCTGTCCATATTACTTTCATTGACTTTACGAAAGCCTTTGACGGTATCAAACTTTCCTGACTATGAAGTCTAATAGAGAAAACAACTATCAACAAAAAATACATCAACCCTCTGAAACAATCATATGACAGCTCAAAGGCATATATCAAAACAGATATTGGAACGTTACGATGTATTGACATTCGGAAAGGAGTAAAACAAGGTGTTGTGCTATCTGCTATTCTATTCTGCATCGTCATTGCAGCACTCGTGCTTCAAGTTGAAAATAAATGCAAAAAAAATCTCTCACGTAACTGAATTTATTCACCTAGGACATAAACTCTTCTCTAAAAATGACGGACTCGTCGCTGTCCAACATCGCATCGGCCTAGGATGCGCGGCCTTTAACAAGAATAAAGCAATGCTGACCTCGAAAAGGATATCATATAAACTAAAATCGAAGATCTTCAGCACCTACCTATTACCGGTAGTTCTCTTTGGACTGGAGTGTGTTAATTGGACCTCAAAATCCTTGCAAAAACTTGTCGTTTTCCAAAATCATATGATGAGATTCATGACAAATAGAGGACTGTCTGATCATACGCGAATTGAAGACCTTCTTCATACAACAAAACCCACCCCCATCAAATCCACAATTAAATCTAGGGTCTTGAAGCTCTACGGTCAAACCAAACGCTGTACTCAGGGCGTAAGCAAAATCTGCCTAGAGAGAATGGTGGAAGAAATAAGAAGTAGAGGAAAACAACCAAAACGATGGCGCGACAACATTAGCCATTGTTTTGCTTAAAGTCTGGAGACTTTTGTGGTAAGGGATGTGTACAAGAAGGGGGCCATTAAATGATTTACCAACAAGTACACTCATTAATATAATCACAGCTTTTATGCCATGTTGACGCTATGTTTGAATTATCGAGATATAATATATAATATCCTGTGTATTTTTCACGTATGGTTGGGTCAGTTTATTTTGCTGCATAAGCTAGTACAAGTGCCACTTGGGCCTCGTAATCAATTTTAATAAGTTTTAAATTATTTCAGTAATTTTCATCCAATTGACTGATCCACAAAATGAGTCATTTTGGTACAAACAAAGGTATTTAAACTGTAACACTACAATTGACCAATTCTGCTTTTGTACAACCTGTTGTTTTACAAAATGTATACATTTTTTGCATTTCCTTTACTAAAGTCTATAATAGTAGAAGTTATTTCATAAAACTGGACAATGTATGAAATTTTTTCATCAGCAAATAACGTAGAGCCAGTTCATTGTATTCTATTCGGCGAGTTTTAGCAAATTTCACAATTTTTTCCATTTGTAGGCTGTCTTTAGAGAGGGAAGATGTCAGATAATTAATCGATATTTTTAGTCAGTCGGTAACTCAGCTTTTCAGAGAGAACCAAATATACGTCCCAAATATGGCTTTTACTTTGATGTTGTGTTGAATATTGGCTTCCTGGTTGCTAAACAATAAGAAATCAAGCAATGTCTCAGTTGCTTGAATAACATCATTTAGCCATGGGCAAACTAGTACCTAGAGTTTGCCATAATCACATTTTCATTAACTTTTTTTAAGATCATCTGCTTTAGTACCAAAGCAAATATATCAAACGCATCTGCATTGCTTTTGCTTAGCACTAAGATGACATGTGTGAAAAAATCCTCGTCTTCTACAGTTGCAGAAATCTGTTAATCCTATGATACTCCAACTTTGTCAAAGTAACCTCTGTGATAATCAAAGTGATATCTCTCTAAGCTACTTTAATCACATTAAACACATTCAAGACTGGGAACGTGGAAAGGATCTTTTTTTATCTATTGCTAAGATTAATTATTTTAGGGTCACTTTTCTTCATTTCCCTTTTTAAGCAAATAATTCGTTGGTCCAAAAACTGTAAGATTTTAGTTTTAAGAGGTAAAAACGGTAGCATTTCGTAATGAAGTCTATTAATTGGAGGATGTGAAAAGTAGTTGTCCACAAAAAATACAGTTGACCGTCGATTAACTTCACAAATCCAGTAAAATTAAAGATCAGCGATCCAAACTTTTCAAGATGGCTACAACAGCAAGAAAAGTTCTTAGCAATCTTAATACAGATGATGATTTTAGCAACTTGGTGAAACGTATCTTTATGAGGATTTGAAGCTACTAAACAAGGAATCGATAGAGAAAATCTTTACCTTAAAGATGAAATTAATTTTTTGCCTACTGTTTAAACAAAAGACGTTCGCTTGTTTTTAAATTTGCTTAAAGTTGGAGTTTTGGTTGCTAAGTGGTTTGCTCTAATACGATTTTCTTTAGCTTCTTTATGTCTTGAAAGATATTTTATGCACTACAAATTTCCTTGAAACAACAAATTATATTTATGTTCCTCTTAAAAATAGAGATTTTAATTCATATTTTCCAGATACCATGGTACTTTCGATATAAAAAAGGTATTAAACCTGCCTTAAAGTTTTCACTACTAATTTGTTTAATATCTATTTTACTGTGCTTTTGCCTTCCGGTGAACAAATATTGTTTTGCAATATAATTAGGTAACATTGAAATCTTAATCCAAATCTATCTTCCCTTCTAGTCCCATCTATCTTCCCTTCTAGTCGCATCTATCTATCTATCTATCTATCTATCTATCTATCTATCTATCTATCTCTCTCTCTCTATATATATATACACCAGTATCGAAGTAATTATTAGCTTATTAGCTATCGAGAATGCTCAATAATACACGAATATCAGAGCTATCCTTTAGTGAACGACAAAAAAATAAACAAAACTTAGTTTAGAACTGTCAGTTTCATGTTTTCACTATGTGATAATATGAGTCACATTGTGATAATATGAAACCAACAGTTCTAAACTAAGTTCTGTTTATTTTTTTGTCGTTCACCATATATATATATATATATATATATATATATAAGATATGATAAGTTGGAAAGAATCAAAAAACTACACAGTCCATTTCTACAAGCCTGTTTCGTGATTTTATTCACTCTTCAGGAAATGTTTCCTGAATTTCCTGAAGAGTGAATAAAATCACGAAACAGGCTTGTCGAAATGGACTGTGTAGTTTTTTGATTCTTTCCAACTTATCATATCTTATATATATATATATATATATATATATATATATATATACTGTGGGGTAAGATCTTCAGGATAAGAGCTTTTCAAATGAAGTTATCAAAGCTGTAAAATACAATTGAATGAGACATTTAGAAAAAAGAAACTGACGAAAACAAATTTAGTGCTAACTTCAAGCCAGATAGCTAAAAATGTCTGTCTCTTACATCATTTAATGATCTAGATTTTACTTGGGTAATTATTTTTCAATGAAAAATATTTTTTTAAGTTTTTAAGGCAGTATTTATGAAGTGACAAAGCCAACATCGAAAGATATTAGTTAGTTTAATATATTGCTTTGTAAATGAGTAAGCATCCTTCATCGGTAACTCCTGTGAGTTCAACTTTTCCACAAACTTCTCGACAAACATAATGACTACAATGACAGACCTAAAAATATTAAAATGTAAAGACTTGACTTAGGGTTTAACATATGAGATGACTTTTTAACAAAGGAATTTTTGCTAAAGGTGTATTCCATTTGAATGAAAGTAATCGACTCATCTTTGGAGTCCGTTTGAGAAGTGTATACATTTCATGTATACACTTCTCAAACATGACAATTATTAACAAAATCCAAATTGCTTGATTTTGTTCCCTTTATCTACTTCAGGTCAACCAGAGGATACTAGAAGAAATTGATCTCTATTTCATTTATATAGTAGCTCATAATTCATTTTGTTGCTCATAAGCAAATTTTGTGGACTTCACTGACTGCTGTCATGTGGCAGTCGAAGAACCTTTTTATATAAAGCCATGCAAGTAATGATTGAACAAATGGAAACACAAGGCACATTAAATTTGATTGAAAATTGAAAATGGAATTCAAATTTCTTTGTTGTTAACTGGATTGTACTTTTTACCTATATAATATATCGTATTACAGCTTATGATGAGTTTTTTGTTTAGGGCTTCTGTAGTTCATACTTGTTTTCTGGTTATAATGCTTTGTTATGGACTTGGGAGAATAATAGAAATAATAATTTTTAAAGGATTCATACTGTATTTTGTCAGCCTAATAATCACTCGTTTGAACGTTCTTAATTAATAATATATGGTTGAGTTCCTTTTAGGAACAAATGCAATGGCAGGTGTTTCAGAAAACTGTGAGACGGGGGTGCACAATCTTAATAGCACATTGCACTCTATTTACAAAAAACATTGACATCAAACGTACCACTCTTATTCTTTGAAGCCTTTTGAAACGCTCTTAACTTAAGAGATATTAAAAGGAAAAAATATCAGATAGCTTTGCACTCCTCATCACAACGGAAGGCCACGTTTATTACAATCCCATTACCAAAGGGCTCAGTTAGTTGGCATGATAATGGTCTGCGTCTGGATAATGGGTTTGGAAATATATTCCTTCTTTTTCTTGGACAAAAACAATCAAAGGAATGGTCCCCAGTACCTGCAGTCCTTCAATAATCTGGGGGTGCGAAGAATCTCGGGGCATAAGAATGACTGCATGTCAGAGAGTGTAGACTGGAGGTATGATAGTACTGATTCTACAAAGAGCCGGGATAACCTGTTTTACCTGTTATCTTTAAAAAATATCTTCCCTTTCTCTTTAAGTGACGTCAGAAATCTTCGTTCCAGCTTTCTTACTTAATTTTGACTTACCTCATATTCTTGTACTTTGTGAGACAAGCCTCTATGACAATGTTAGCAATAGGGATCTTCACACAGATGGCTATTTACCTTGTTTGGACAACTACAACTCATCTTTATTTACTTGCTATCTATGCTCGACAGGATCTTTTAGCTGTTAGAGCAAAGAACTTTCATGTAAAGATAAGCCTTTCATGTGCTACAGCATGTATCTTCAGGCCATTTCTTACCTCTTTTTTTTCTTGTATCGATCTCCCTCTTCTGACATTTGCTCAGTTAGTGAAACGGTATCAGTCTACATTGATAAGGCCACAAAAAGCATCATACTATTTACATCTTATTTTTGTTGTTGATTTTGATGCTCATCAAATGTGCCGGTTTTGTCGTTCTAACAGAACTGACAGACTTGGAGAAGCTACTCACAAATTTGTTCTTGACCATGATCTTGTACAGCTTATTGGTTTTCGAACAATATTTTCTGACTGGAAGTTAGGAGAAACTCCTCTTTCGGACCTCTTTGCAGCATCTGTCTCTGAGCATTTTGCAGTTTCATCTTCACCATTTTTTGGAGCTTCTGATAATGTTGTTGCAGAAGTTTTATGAATCTGACAGGGTGTCATAAAATGAGAAAGAAAATGGCTGATTCCTTTCAATGCTGCTAAAATGCAAATTATGTCAGTTAATAAAGAGCTGAACCTCCCAATATCACCCTCCAATATTTACGGGATCTCATTTTGATGTCAAGTCTTATGAGAGTGCCTATCTTCTTGATGAATATTCGTCGTTTACTCCTAATATTTCTTGAGGTTCTTATATTCAGTCGGTTCTAAAAAGATTCACTTTTTGTATCGTGCTAGATGTTATCTTACACCTGAGGCCATCTACCATCTCTATACGTCTACCTTCCGCCCAAGCATGGGTTACTGTTGCTATATCTTGACATGAGCTCTGTCATCTTTTCTTGATGCTTTTGCTTGTGTTCAGAGATCTGTTTGTAACATCTCTGTCCAAATCATCCTGCTACACTTCAACCATTGTGTCATCGACAGAACTTAGCTAGCACTAGTCTTTCCGACAGGTATTATCATGGGAATTGTTCTGGTTTGTTCTGCTTTTTTTGTTGGTACCAAGTCAGTTTGTTGGATCTTGAGGGACTCGTTTCTATGAACGTCTTTATTCTCATGCAGTTTTTGCCCCTCATTACAATCTATCATTCTATAATGGTAGTTTTTTCCTCAGACTGTTAGGTTGTGGAACTTATTTTGATCTGAGTGCCTTCTTATATCATGCCACTCAAATAATTTTAAGCCCAAGGTTAACTCATCTTTTGGCCTAACATTGCTTTTTTTGTAGTGTCTTTTTCCTTTCTTTTTTTTTCATTTCTTAATAGTTCGATACACCTAATGCCATTATGCGCTGTCTGTTTCTTAACCACTAAAAAGTGAATTTCAATTACTGCAACACAAGTAAAATTGCAGATGTTTACCAACTCATTCAAACGGAATAACGTTGTTCCGATAAACTGATTGAAAATCATCAGTTGCAGTTAATTGAGACTGATATAGCCCACATTTGTTGGAGTGTCATTGTCCAGTGTTTAATATGTAGTATATAGAGAAAGCCAGTATTTTTCCATCGACGAGGACATCTGCATACCGTTTGTGACTAAGTTATTGTACAGAAGCTTTTCAGGAAAAAACTTTCCTACGTAAACCTGTTTTTGATCGCCTCAAATAAAATTTGATATGTCGCGCTTCTTGCAGAAAACTGGCTAATGGACGAACAGATAGCATATTATGATGGTCACCATAGTTTAAAGAAGTACAGAAAAGGGAAGCCGATTAAACTTGAAATAAAAATCTTGGATACTTCATCTCACGGTATGATGCCTATTCTCTTGTATTTGGTGTGCATTCTAGTAAAGATAAGTGTTTAAATAGGCTACTGAGGAGTGTGTGGCCAACAAATTGACTTTGGTACGTCAAACTCTCACAGTATTCAACATATTTTGACAATGTGTTTTAGTTTGACCAAGCGTGCACGAAAATTATAAGAGAAGGCACTTAGGTGTAAAGAAACTGTGCAAAAAATTTCGGTAGAAAACTGCCCATTTTAGGGTACCAGTAAATATAAAAAAGTTGTAGTTTCATGAAAAGCTTTCCAGATTCACAAGTTGTCGACTATCAGTGAGATGATAATAGGCCTGATGAGTTTGAAAGGTGTAACGCTGATTAAACAGGCTGGTCGCTAAAACTCGTTTAGTAAATCATTTGTTATGATCGAAAGCTACAATGAGAATATGACCAAGGTTGATCTGTCAAAAGGTTACTCAGCCAATATCACCAAATAAGGAGGAACAAAAAAAAGCAACCTTACGATTTTTCACTTTTTTGAGCATGTTGATCGTTGTTTCTTGAACAATTTATATATTATGAGGGCATTTTATCCCAGCTAATTTATTTTAGTCAGAAAAGAAGGCGGAAGCAGGCAAAAAGTTAGAAAATAAAGGCAAATGCTCTCTCCATTTGTGACGAGGCATCATTTTTATGCTGGCAAATGGCAAAACACCTATGTTATGTGTTTTACCATTTAAGCTGTTGTTTGCTCCTGAGAAATCCTCTCTCAGTTTTTGCAACAAAGGAAATACATTCTGGTCGCAATGAATGTTTTGCTTTTTGAAATCTGAGTAAGACTTGTCAAATTCTAGGATTGGATACACAATTCGTGTCAAATTTTTAATGAAGTTTGACACGGCTTATCAAAGTCATTTAGTAAGGATAGTCCGTATTTGCAAAGAAATATATTACTTAGGTAGTACGAGAAAGTAACACGTTATTCATACACTGTTTATGAAACAAAAAATTAATTGTCGAGGATACATAACATCTCTACTTTTTCTTAGACTTAAGCAATAGCTGAAGTGGCATTGCGGCACATAAATTGCTTTATGAGCCAGTTGGACGTCTCTGATACACAAATAGTGATATTGAATGTAATATGCACCTTGCTATACTTCAAAAGATAGAAAAGTGAAGAATATATGTGCACTAAAATAATTTAGAACTGGTGCCAATGCCTTTCACTGCCACATTCACCATCAGTTAAGCTATTGACGCTACGGTCTTAGCCCAAGCATTTTGAAATCACAACTTACAATTTAATATATTTTAACTTAATTGGCATGTTATAAAATTACGATGGTTGATGTTACTCCGATGATCTCATTTCTCATAAAAAATACATTACACAAACAGACACAACTTGTATCCTAATTAACATTTTGCACTAGACTTAAGTATTTCATAGTATTTCATATTTCAACATTTTGGAAACCAAAATTTTTATCTTTGTGGGTTCTTCTGTCTCAAAGGTTTGTGAACATTATATCTGTTTTCAATCAATTTATTTAGTATCTGTTATAAGTCTTAATCTATATTGCATTGTATTAATGTGATGTGTTGTTTTAATATTTTTTTGTTGTTCACGTTGGGTGAATTGCATTGGGTGTTGTCGATAAATACTTTGAAATCCCTCGTCTTTAAATAAAAATGTTATACTATGGTAACATGGTGCGCAATCACTATTCCTGTTGCACAAATTTAATCTAAAGATAAAAGACCTCAATCTTATTAAACAGAGTTGTAAATCCACTGACGAATTATTGCTTAACTTTTTTTCCACTAAAGCCAGATGCTGGGAATTGAGGTTTTCTGACACAGCAGCGGTAAAGGCCATAAGCAAAAAAGAACATATTGATATGAATACCCATGGTAAAGCTATGGTGTTAATATACTACAGAAAATTGATATCCCGCTGGATGAGAGCATAAAAATTAAAGTGAATATTTTATGTCATAGTTTGTTCATGAGAAATAAGGTTTCAGGATTGGAGTAATAAGAAAGAATTTGAAAATGTAATAAACGTCTGAAAAGTACATTTTTGCTTCCTGCTTAGCAAAAAGATGTACTTACAATTTGTGTTGTTTAATAAGCAGTTTAGTAAGCAAGGGAAAAAACGATGCATGGATTGTTATTAGTTTGTATATAGAATCATTTTATTTTACAAAACAACCCAAAAAATACAGAGGAAAGTCGTTTACAAAATGTTTCACTGCTTTATTTCAGTAATATTCATCGCCTTTCATGTACCTTTGATACTGACTTCAGTCATTTTTTTGGAAGGTAAGAGTTTTGCTCATTTTAGTTCTCACTTGTATCGCTCACTGGCTGCTGCAAATAAAATCCAAATAAGTTTTAAAACAGTCAACCCAACTGGAACGCTGGTTATGCTTGCTGGCAGCAGAGGAGATTTACTTCTTCTTCACTTAGAGCAAGGTAAACTGAGGTAATCAATAGTTACTTCTTACTAATACATTCTTTGTCAACTACTATTTCAAAAGTTATGTAATTTATATCGTTACACATACATAATATCATAAAACTGAATGCATTTACAGTCAACAACAATGAACGGTAGCACCAAGAAAAGACATTTACTTAGACGAGTAACGAACAAACTCAATCAAATGCAAGATCAATATGTTTCTTATACTCTTGTAAATATGTAATGCAAGCAACAATTCCCACATTAACACAAATTTGTCGTTTCAAACTTTTATTGAAATAATATAATTGGTTATTTTTTATGAAATAGTATATTAATTAAAATATTCCTATAGACTAATAAAGTCTAAAAGCATGACATGTTGGATGAAATGTCTATATATATTGCATTATTTTTAGAACAAGGACAAAAATTAGGAAGTTTACATTTCACAGTAATATTTTTGATAGTTACTTTTATGGTTAAATCATTTACTATATTTTTATGTTCCTAGAAATAACCTTACATTGCAACACAGTGAAAGTATATTGACGTAAATTTAACAGTTAACAACTTTTTCTAAAACCATACCATAATTGTTTTAAAAGTATCTTTAGAAAGAGTAAATTATGTATACATAACTTCATCTTTTAATTAAACTGAACTGTTTGGAAACTGTATTAATTAGAAATGTCATATTGGGTAATACTTCTTGTTGCATCCTTGTTGTCGAAATTTTTTAATTAATATTGGTTTGAAAAACTCATCAGCAACAAGTAGTGATAAAAAGAAAAAAATTTAAATTTAAATAAAAGTATTATAATCAAGAATTTCAACAAAATTTTGAGACTTTGTAAATAGATAGAAATTGATTTAAATTCAGTTTGTTACCATATAATCTTGAAAGATTCGAGTTAAAAAGGGAAAAAAAGAGAGGCAAAAGGAGAGAGATAGAGATAGATAGATATATAGATGGATAGATAGGTAGATAGATGAATAGATAGATAGATGAAAAAAAATATATATATATATATATATATATATATATATATATATATAGAGAGAGAGAGAGAGAGAGAGAGAGAGAGAGATAACCGAAAATGGCCGTTACGATAACACTATTAAATAAATGAGAAGTTTCTGTACAGAAGGCAAAATGATTTCAAAATACAGAGCTTATTTTCACATAAAAAGAATACTCTTTAAAGTATATATCATTTCTTGACAAAAACTTTGGATTGTAGATAATACCTCAGTGTTGTTAACCTGCTTTGAATCTTTTAGCATTTTAATTGTTAAACAAGCAAAGAAACATGCATTTGTTTGTATTTCTTCTGTACTTTCTTTGCAACCAAACTACAACCCAACCTTCTAAAAACTAAAACATGCTTCTAAAATCGGCAAAAAACCCTCTAACAAGAGATTTCGTGGATTCTTTTAAGCCATAGTCTCAAGCTAATCCTATTTAAAGGTGCTGCAACTAGAGGATTGTTTAATGTGAAAGAAATTAATTTGTTTAGTTATTTTTTTAGTTTTAAGGAAAGCAATTGGAGCCACTATCTCTTGAACTTAAAAGCAGTATTTTTGTTGTTGTTTTTCTCTGTGTAGGTCAGCAAAAATATGGTTTTGCCTTAAATTTCAGAGGATTTAAAGTCTGTACTGAATAAAAGACCTTTTCTTCCAATGAAAAGATAGGAGAAGAATTTCTGGTAAAATCTCATTGAGGCTTATTTTGAAGTCAAAATGAAGATGCATATATATATATATATATATATATATTATATTCCTTTTTCACTACTGCTACGAAGATATTATCAAAGTATGGTTTCAAATGATACAGGCTTTATGATTTACAACTCTAACAAATTTTAGAGAAATTGCCCCTCATGGATAGATCTTCTATTAATAAAATTCGTTTAGCAGAAGTCTATTTTCTCTTTCTAGACTGGTTACTACACCTCTTTAACTTTTCTCCAATTGGAAAAAGGTTCTTTAATCTTATTTAATGTTTATACATTGCAATTTTTTGGTGGATAAACTAATTATTACTCTTGGTCACTTGTCAAAAATAAATGAAGAGAAAGAGGCACCTTCTTAAAGATAATAATATAGAAGGATGAAAATTCCATAAAATCTTTTATTGGTATTACAATTTCCGTACTCATTTGACACAATTTCTCCAATAGTTTGTTGAAAAATTTCTTTAAAATTGCGGTAAATTTCAAAAAGGATTTCTTTAGCTTAATTTTTTCTAACTTCCAAAGTTTTAATCTGGAATGATATATTAAATACCACATTTTCTCCAGGCCATAGCTAAATAACAATGTTAGATAATACCTGGTTACAACTGACTGGGCATATCCTTTATGGGCTATTACTGGAGAAAATTAAGTGAAGCTATCCATTCCTTGTAGCTTTGGACTGAAAGCGTCGGGAAGAGAAATTATTTGTTTATTAAGAAAATTATGTCAATCCTTTAGATATTTACTTCATATCAACACTCACCATTTATTAGTCTAAAAAATTCTGCTGCAAGACACGCAGTCTTTCAGCAGAATTGTTTGGTAAAACATTGTGCAGTTTGTACAATTGATATATAATTAAGCAAACAATGTAATTTTATTAATTTTTCAATATATTTCGAAGTTAATACATCTTCAGGCTACAAAGTAAAAATACAAAGACAGTAAAACTGCTGAATACAATATTTTCCGTCACATATCAACATCTTTCTGCAGTATATACAGCTGAAGCGAAATGTAACACAATGAATTCAAATCTTCAATCTTTAGAATAAACTATGATAACTGAAAAACCTCCCTCGAGGGACCTTATTCACTAGTTAACTTTTTATGACTAATTCGCTGCTTTCGTATTCATTCTTTGTATTTAATGCTGGTTTTATTTCCCGAATGAGCAATGCCTCTGATGTCATTAAATTGTATGCTGACTTAGTCGACTTTGCTATTATTTCTGCTTGATTGACTGATACCTCCACGTTACACGTTTTAAAATCCTGTCCTACGGCTTTAAACGTATGCTCTTTTACATGGGTTAGCAGATGTCGGGTAGTTTGCCCCACATAACACAATAGCCATCGCGAACACGTAATTTTATATACTAAGCCGCTTTGCATAGGTTTTTCCAAGGATAGTTTTAATGCTGGTAGAACTGTTTTGATTTTCTTAATTGTAGAGACAATTTTGCACGGTGTCTCAATGCATTTCTACAAGCGTTCAAATTTCTCGGTCACTTCCCCTCGATATTGAAGAAAAATAAGTTTTTCTCCTGTTTTATCATCATTACTTTTTTCTTCTGTCGGTAGTTTCGGTTGATAGATCTTGTCCAGAGTCTTCTCAATAATTTCATCATAAAATGATGGGGAGTACTGGTTGTTCTCCAGGAGAGTTTTTGCTTTGAAGAGGTTTTGGTGAAATATTGTACTGTATTCAGCAGTTTTACTGTTTTTGTATTTTTGTTGTTGCCTGAAGATGAAGTATTAACTTCGAACTATATTGCAAAATAAATAAAATTACATTGTTGGCTTGAATATATATATATCAGTGGCATTTTTGCCAGCCTTACTACTTTTTCATTTGTCTATCTTTGCTTTTTAGTTTGTTTTTATTGAACAATTCTCAGTTTGCTTCTAATTCATTAACCTAAATATTAGAAGCACCTTTACAGGCATGACTATATTAAACCAATGTTATAAAATTTATTTAAGTTATAGTAAATTTCAATTTATTAGTCGTTCTGACATTTGGTAGACGTGGTGGAAATTTGAATTGCCATGGAAGTACTCTTTTCTTACTTGTGTAGTTTCACGTATAGAGTTAGTGTAGGATGCTTTGTACATTATTTTAATATATTCTCGATTCTCTCTAGTATTATTAATTCTAATATCATGGTTAATCACCGAATCATTTTGTGTTTTTGTCTTTTTGCAGGTTTTTTAACTTGTATTAATGCCCCACATTGCTTTACAATTTTTACCACAAACTGATTTAATTATGATAGAATCACACCAGTTGATTAGAGGCAGGTGTCTTAATACACTTTGCCACTTGCAATTTTTTTTACAATAGGATTTAGGTCAATAAGTTATTAGATTTAAAGGAAACTTCTGTATACCCTAAAAGCTTTCACAACAATATCAATCTCAAAAATGTTAATTTTGAACTCCATTAATTTTTTTGAAATTTTTTCAAAGTAGTAAAAAAATGCAGTGCAAACCCCTCCGTAACTGGTAGTCTACATTGGTTGGCCTGATTACAAAAAGTAAATTATTTTACTAACAACATTGATTACTAAAGAATAATGGCAAGAATATCTTAAGTACAACAAATGATGATGGCTGTGAGTTTAGACATGAGATAGAGCTGGCTTGTAAAATTCATAACTACAGAGCAGCTCAATTTTGTACAAAAGCCTTAAGAATGACTTAATATTTCGATAGAACGAATAGGAAGGGTTGCAAACATGACACTGGGGTATCTTGAAATAAGGGTATGCTTCAGAAAATAACCATCATGAGTATCATAATTTCTCTCCATGTGAACTTATGCTAGATAATTTTTGTTAATTACCTATTTTTATATCAGAAAAGCTATTATTAACTTAGCTTCTGATATAAGATATCTTAGGAATGCTGTAAATACCATTATCTCTATTTAGTTCATTCAATAATAATTAAAAAGCTTTTTCCTCCAGACACAAATCTCTAGTTTTCTGTTGCTTGAAGTCCCTGGACACAAGCTGAACAAAAATTAGAAAGAAGTCAAAACATTTGAAAATAATAATGATAATAATGGAATCTTTTTATTTTTTCATCTGAACACATACAATTACAAACCTCACTAATCAAGGTAGTTTGCATTGGCTTGCCTATTTAACAAAATCAAAATTAAATATTTTACTAACAAAATCAATAAAGCGACAATAGTTCAGGGTTGGCCCATGGTTTATTTCTACGACAGAATATGTAGTATGTGGTGCGAATGATTATATTGGAAAGTTTGGTTGAAAGAAAGCGCTCGTGTTTGTTGTCGATGTTCAAAGCGTTGCACATTTTACTGAAAGTAATACAAGATTGACCGAATATACCTAAAGAGCTTATGGAGAGATTTACGAAACTAACATTCGAAAAGCTGGATTGTAAATCACGAATTAAAGAACGATATTTTTCGTATTTGTGAGAAGCATTTTTATCCAGGTTTGTTTCCTACCCCACGGTTAATTCAAGAATGTATAAGTGTTGTTGTGGAGTAACTAAAAGCAAATCAGGCCTTAAGGCATCTCCAGTTATAATGCATGGCGATAAGAA
>RDPX01000154.1:291046-400188 GCA_003991215.1 Morbakka virulenta
CATATATATATATATATATATATATATATATATATATGATTATGATTAAGGTACATATATGTATATATACCATAATCATAATCATAATCATAATCATAAACATTCGCGCTCAAATTGCAGTCAGTTGTTTGACCATAACCAGTTGTGCATGTGCCAAAAGGGCTGACATATCACGCATTTCTGTTTAACGGGCGGGAGTAGTGGGTAGTATCATACCCAGATGTCGTGAGCATGGATCTCATGTTCTGAAGGGCTGAGTACCGAGTTCGTACTCTGTTACTTAGTCCTAAGTTCTTGTTTGAAGCCTTGCTACGGAGGTCGTTTTAAGCAGAATAGGTCATCTAAACTGGGAAACCTAAACAGGCCCCACCTGCAAGGTCATGTGTTGTATTTCAGTTACCATCAATTTACTACACCTACTTGGGTGTGATGCATGCACCCAGCTTACCGTTATCGGGATGGGAGTCGGATGAGTTTGCTGCACTTTCTACCCCTGAGCCCCTCGTGTGCTCGTATTGCTCCACCACTCAATAATTATAATAATAATGATAATAATAATGATAATAATAATAATAATGATAATAGTCCTGGGTATCGACGTTAAACTGAAATACTGGGTTGATGTCCGGTGGAAGTACGTCTGTCCACGATCCGCGATTTGTTCGAAATACCAGATGGTAAATGGTGCGGAATACTCAGCCCCTTGGCAGTAAGGTTAAATGCACCCGAAATGATATGAATACAAGAAGTAAAACATACCGCATCGTCCGTCGCGCCGGTCAACAAGGGACACGTCTCTCAGGGCGAGACCAGCCTGAGGTCGAAACGTTCGTAACTGAATCTAATTCTTCTCCAAATCGCAACCCACGTGGTCACCAGAACGGGATTGTTCCCAACCCTGGTCAATGGGCTCACGACCAAAAAGTAATGAAAAGAAAAAAAGGAAAAGATGGACCAGAGAAGAATATAAGGAAGTTTTATATTGCTTTTATCACGCTTTGGAAAAAACTCAAAGCAACAATATCGAAGATACTTATATCACTTGGTGTAGAAGCAACAGTGAAAGTGACAAATTTGATATGTTAGATACAAATAAACTAGAGAATTTAAGAAGATACATCATGTGACGTAAGAAATTTACAGATTTGGAAATAACACCGATTAAAGGGCAAGTAAAAATAGACAAGATGGAATTGATTGATGTTAGAATTATTGAAGGTAGAGATATGAATATTGAAAACGTGGATGGTGATGATGGTTTGGCAGAAAATCAAGGTATTGAAAGAGAGGAAATTGGCGGAATTGGAAATAATAGTGAAGAAGAGTATGATATTGCTGAAGCTATAACGCTGGTGAACAATTTCAATCAAGAAGAGTTAGGTTTAATGAAAGTGGGTATCATGGAGGAATTTTCTATTGTTAAACACACAGAAATAAGGGATAGGGAACCTTTAATAAAAATAATGCATGCCCACAAATATAAAAGCTTACTGATCTTAGGAAATGAAGCATTAAAACAACTTTGCGAGAAGATAGACCCTGACATGACAGAATTAAACCAACTAATATATGCAACATCCAAAGTCCTTCAACATAAATGTGGCATAAAAAATAAAGCAAAAAGAAACAACAAAAATAAACGAAAACTTGCCAAGTCCAAGTGGCAAGTTAAGATCGAAAAAGAAATTGAAATGTTTAGAAAGGAAATCTCTATACTATACGAATTGCAGAGGGATAAAGAAGTAAAATCTGGAAAAGCAAGGAAATTAATAAGAAAATATCGCCCAGAAAATAAAGAGCAAATACCAACTATTAAAGAAGAGGTAAAACAAAAACTTCAAGTAAAAGCACAAAGACTCCGTCGTTTCACCAAAAGGAATAATTTCTATAGGCAAAACAAGATAGTTGAAACAGATGCCAAAAAGTTCTATCGAGAAATTGGAAAAACGCCTATTCTTGTAAAGGAAACGGATCACCGAATTTTGGAATACCATCTGGGGTAATGAGAAAGAACGCAATGAAAATACTGAATGGTTAAGAGACCTGGAAAGTAATTCTACTGGTATCTCTGAACAACAATGGGATGACATTAGCGTCGATGAGATTACCAAAGTGCTAAAAAAGTCGCATAAATGGAAATCTCCTGGAATAGACCAAGTTCCGAATTTCTAGTTAAACACTTTAAACTCTTCTCATTCTAAGCTGGATTCGAATTTTAATAGATTGATTACAGAAGCACCTAAATGGTTCTATCAAGCACTATGTATTTACTTGCAAAAAGTAATGACACTGCAAACCCCAAAAACTACCGCCCCATTAATTGCTTGTCGTACGTTGTACGCGCATAAGTTGTTGACATCTATATTATCTGAAATAACATATACATACATGGAGGAAAATAACATCTTTCCGATAGGGCAAAAGGGCTGCAAGAAAGGTTCCTATGGCTGCAAAGACTATCTTTTTATAAATAAAATATTGGAAAGTGCGAAATCAAAACGTCGAAACTTGAGTACTCCATGGGTCGACTGTAAAAAAGCCTTTGACAGTGTACCTCACTCGTGGATACTGCGTTGTCTTGAATTGTTTAAGGTATTTCCTACCCTTTATAAATTTATAAAACATTTATGAAACTATGGGAAGCCAATCTTCCTCTTTCTTACTCTAATGCTGTCTTATCTTCCCTTGGTATGCGAATCAAAAGTGGAATTTTTCAGGGTGACTCTCTTTCTCCCATACTATTTTGTATTGCGCTGATACCTTTATCTCGACTATTGAACGAAACAGCTTATGGAAACAAAATCGATGAAAGTAAAACAAATCATCTCTTTTACATGGATGATCTGAAACTTTATGCTTGGAATGATGGAGAACTTGAAGGACTGTTGAAAACAGTAAAAGCATTTAGTAATGACTTAGGAATGGAATTTGGGTTGGACAAATATGCAAAAGCCACATTTAAGTGCGGAAAGCTAGTTAACACCAACAACATTGAACTTGATGGCAACCCATTTATCATGGAACTCGACCAGGAGGGGAAGTACAAATACCTGGGATTCAACGAAGGAGGTGGAATACAAAACTCACAAATGAAAGAGAAGATCAGAAAAGAATGTATACGCAGAGTTAGTTCGATCTTGAAAACAGAATTAAACTCAAAAAATAGGAATTAAACTCAAATAATAGAATAAGCAATCAATGTCATCAATTGAAGCCTTAGTAACCTTCAATGTCTAGACGCCAAAATTAGAAAACAGTTTACTTGTTACAGGATGCACCACCCAAAGACGGGTTATACTTTCCCAGGGTAAAAGGAGATAGAGGATTGATACATTTAGAGCTCTCATATAAGACTTCTACTATAAGGCTTTCTCAGTACTTAAATGCTGACGATTGGAAGCTCCAATTGGTGAATGTGTATGAAACTCCACTCTGTTGTAAAAGAGACCAAAACATTTTCTTGGGAACTAAATCTTGAAATTGAAAACGACAATCTTACAACACCGACAAGATTGCTAGTAAAGCAAAGAAAAACGCTAAAAATTTCAAAACATCTCGAATCACGGTGGCAAGAAAAGCCTCTCCATGGACAGTTTGCAGCTCGTAGATACCATTGCAATCCATTAGTGCCTCCGAAACTCTGGACTGAAAGCGGAAACGGAAGGTTTTATTTTTGCTGCCCAGGATCAAAGCTTATTAACAAGAAATTATCAGGCAAATGTCTTGTACAATGGTGTAGACCCAAAATGTAGATTTTGCGAAGAAAAGGTTGAAACAATTGATCACCTTGTCTCTGGTTATTCTATTTTAATCCCAGAGGAGTATAAAAACAGACACGACAGAGTTGGACAATACCTGCATTGGAAAATCGGCAACCACTTTTCTATAAACACTAACACTAACTGGTATGAATACCATCCCGAACCTGTTACAGAGGGACAAAATTTTACAATTCTCTGGGACTTCCCAATCCATACTGATTTCACGATACAGGCCAACCGCCCTGATATTGTCATTAAGGATAGAAAAAACAACACCTGCCTCCTCGTAGACATGAGCGTACCATCAGATAGAAATGTCTCCGCCAAAGTGTTTGAAAAACTTGCAAATTATAAGGATCTTGAAATTGAAATTGAAAAGATGTGGCACCTAAAAACTAGAACTTTTTCCTGCAGGTGATAGGTGCTTTGGGCCTGATAAAGAAAGGGACTAGTGAACACCTTGAGAAAATTCCAGGAAACCCTTCTCTTCATGAAATTAAAAAAATAGTATTAAATTTCACAGCACATGTACTACGAATGGCACTCACTCTCTAGAAATTGACGTCTTCACCACCTTCTCACCATTTTTGTATATATTATTTGTGTCTTGTAATTCATTGTGTAGCTGATGTTCGTTAATTGTCCTGAATAATACCTATATACCTTTTTATACTTTATTTATAGAGTTTTTTAAATTGAATATTTTATTATTATTCTCTCTTTTCACAAAAAAACCTCTTCCTATTTCACTCACCCTAGGTCACTGGTAGTGACCCGGTGTTTGATCTTACACAACAATTAAAAGACAAAATTTTTTCATAACAATAATAATGATAATAATAATAATAATAANTCACCACCTTCTCACCATTTTTGTATATATTATTTGTGTCTTGTAATTCATTGTGTAGCTGATGTTCGTTAATTGTCCTGAATAATACCTATATACCTTTTTATACTTTATTTATAGAGTTTTTTAAATTGAATATTTTATTATTATTCTCTCTTTTCACAAAAAAACCTCTTCCTATTTCACTCACCCTAGGTCACTGGTAGTGACCCGGTGTTTGATCTTACACAACAATTAAAAGACAAAATTTTTTCATAACAATAATAATGATAATAATAATAATAATAATAATAATAATAATAATAATAACTTAAACAAAGAGTTCTAGGAAAGATGGCATCGCTGAATAGGTATAATAAGAGGATTCAACAACTTAAAAAGAATAGATTATTCAATTCTGATCAGAAAAGACTATTTTCTGAGCTTAATGGGCTAAATCAAAAGAAAAATGAAATACCAAATGCTGAAGAGAGTAGAGAATTTTAGAGTGAAATATGGAGTAAAAATAAAGAGCATAACAGAAATGCTGAATGACTATTAGCAGTAAAACAGGAGTTACAGAAAACAAAAATATTTAGAAATTACAAAGGAGAAAGTATTAAAGCAAAGTCGGAAGATTCCAAACTGGAAGGCTCCCAGAAGAGATGAAGTCCAGGGATATTGGATAAAGAGACTATTTTCCTTTAACGAGAGAATAGATTGCCAATTAAGTTAGATTTTAACAGACAATCAAAAACGTTCAGTGTGGTAAAGTTATAGTAGGACAATTTTAAGTCAAAATGATAAAGCTAAAGGAAATGCCGTAGATAACTACCGGCCAATATCCTGCTTTCCCATTATGTGGAAACTGCTAACAGGGATTATATCAGATCATTTTTACAACTTCCTGGAAGAAGAAAATATATTACCTTATGAAATGAAAGGATGTAAACGAAAGTGCAGAGGGACTAAGCACTAGCTTATGATAGATAATATTGAAGGAGTGTAAAAGAATAAGAACAAATTTAACAATGACATGGATTGATTAACGTAAAGCATATGATATGATCCCCCTATAGCTGGATTGAGGAGTGTTTAGATTTTTTCAGTGTTGCTGACAATACAAAAACATTACTAGTATGTAGCACGAGCTGGAAATAAGAGCTGACCTCTTGTGGTACTTCGCTTGGTAATGTCAACATCAGAAGAGGTATTTTCCAAGGTGACAGTCTCTCGCCACTTCTATTTGTTCTCCCAAAGTATGTATTGGGAGACAAAATTACAAAAAGTAATCATTTGCTCTTCATGGATGATTTGAAATTGTTTGCCAAAACTGAAAACCAAATTGATTCTTTAGTTAAAACTGTGCACATGTTTAGCAAACACATAGGGGTGGAATTTGGAATTGAGAAATGTTGGGTACATGTGCTGAAACAAGGAGGTTTAAAAGGAATAGAAGCAGCTGATGTCAAACTACCTGATGGAAGTGTGATAAAAACTATGGAAGCAGAAGGCTATAAATATTTTGGAATTCCAGAAAATGATAAGATCAAGGAGAGAGAGGTGAAAGAGCAATTTGAGTAAAAGTATAGACGGGGTACACAATTGATTCTCAAATCCAAACTGAATGGCAGAAACAAGATCAAAGTTATCAATAGTTATGTCGTGGCAGTGTTGAAGTACGGAGCTGAAATTATCAACTGGCACGTAGATGCAGTAAAGCATCTTGATAGAAAAATTCGGAAATTGTTTACCATGGTTAAAGAGCTTTACCGAAAAAGTGATGTAGATCGACTTTGCATTTATCGAAAACAGGGTGGGAGAGGATTAATGAGTTGTGAAGATGGCATCAGGAGTGAAGAGAATGATTTGGGATGGTGCCTAACGAATTCAACTGATACTCTGTTGCAAGATATTAAGCATGTGGTTATATTAGACGTTAAGAACTGTGTCAAAATGTCCGAGTTTAAGAGATTTCTAAGTGAAAATAAGAAAGCTTGGAAAGACAAATAAATTTGTAGTCAGTTTATCAGAGCTTTACCAGATAGCATTGATATGATAACCGAAATGCTAGGTTAAATATGGATAGTAACAAACTGGCCAATATCTGTAGAACCATCATATCAACCAAGGTTTTCTGAGAAATAGAAATTGACCAAATTAAGGAAAAAATAAGAGAGCATCATCGGAAACATGACACTAGTGCCACTGTATCTGCAACTCCAGTGCCTTTGCAGAAACCTAATGAACATCTGGACTTACCTCCAAATAATGAGGAAGTGCCAAATGAAGGTTCAAATGAGCTTAATGAAAATGATGAAGTTGATCAAAATATCAAAGATGCACTGTTATCATGATGGCTCAAAATTGCAGAAACATATAGGTCCGATCGTAAATCTTTTCCCAAATATCCAAAATTCCAAAAAGAGCCAATGAATTATCTCATCTAGTAATACTGCAATTAAGCAAATTCGTGCTGAAATCGAAATGGATCTTACCTCCTTAAACAATCTTCTGTATGCATCTACATTTGTTACAACTGAACAGTGTGGATCCAAAATAAAAGTTTCACACAGAAATGTCAACAAGAAGTCAGCTTGGCAAGAGAAAATCCGAAAACAGATAAATGTGCTGAAATCAGACACAGAAATCTTAATGAATATAGGCAGTTCTAACAATCGGATGAGAAAGTCTAAAACTAAAAATCTGAAATCTAGATATAATATCCCTCATGAAAGTGACATTGATATGGTTGTTGAAGCCATCAGGCATACCATTCAGGCCAAATCAAGTCGAATCAGATGCTTTGAGAAGAGATCAAGATTTTATGAGGATAACAACATGTTCAAGAATAACCCAAAAAACTTTTATCTTTTATCGGTAAAAGCCTAATCAAAGTGAACACTCCTCCAAATAAAGATGAGATTGAAAACTTTTGAACAAAACTTTTGGCTAAGGAAAAAACTCATGATGTTAATGGAACTTGGATTGAACGTCAAACTAAGGTGTTGGAAGAAATTCAGGAGCAAACTTGGAACAATGTTTCTCCCTAGGATCTGACGTCTGCTGAACTCTACGCAAATCAAGCAAATGGAAGGCTCCAGGAAAAGATATGATTCCAAATTTTTGGTTGACTACTTTCACTGCATCTCATAATACATTAACCTTGTATACTACTATCATACTCAAACCAGAAAATATTCCACCTTGGCCTGTCAATGGAATAACGTATCTTCACCCAGACCCATCACATGTCTCACAACTATGTAAAAAATTCTAACTTCAATTCTGACTGAGTATACATAATCTTTTAGACTGATAATAAGCTGTATCCAAATAAACAAAAAGACTGTAAACGAGGTTCTTATGGTTGTAAGGTCCAGCTTTTGGTAAACAAAATGATTCTTGAGGACTGCCATAACAATCAGAAAAATCTATCCGCAACTTGGATTGATTATTAAAAGACCTTTGATAGTGCTCCTCATAGCTGGATTGAAAATTGTCTTGAAATGTATCACATTTCTCCAATGAGAAATTTTCTTTCTCATAGCATGAAACTCTGGAAATCAACGTGAATTATGAATTATGAGAACAGGTCTGTAAATGCTGGTGACGTAAACATCAATAGCCAGTATCTTTCAAGGTTTCTCATTATCACCCATTCTGTTCCGTGTAGCACTGTTTCCTTTACGTTCTCTCCTTAACAAAAGTAAAAGTGGGTATAAAATCTTTGACAAAATCATAAACCATTTGTTATATATGAATTATCTCAAGCTGTTTGCTAAAAATGATTCCCAACTAACTGGGCTACCTAATATAGTGGCCCAATTCAGTGAGGATATAAGAATGGAGTTTGGTTTGCATAAGAGTGCCAAGGCCACTTTTATCAGAGGTAAATTGGTTAAAACATCTAACATTAGCCTGAATCTCAATATCAAAGTCAGAGAGTTAAACCAGAAGGAGGTGTATAAATATCTCTAACGGTGATGGTATTAATCACCCAGACATGCGGGAACAAATACATGAAGAATGCTACTGAAGAGTGAAGTCCATTCGTAAAAGAGAATTAATTGCCAGAAATTGTATCGATGCGATAAACTCATCAGCCATTCCTGTTGTCACTTATAGTTTTAATGTAATTTATTGGTCGACTACAGAAATTAAAAAGGTTGATACAAAAATGAGAAGACTTCTTACCATACATCCCATGCACCACCCTAAAGTTGATGATGATCATTTATACCTACCTAGGAAAGAGGGAAGGAGAGGCATGATTCAGTTGGATCTTTCATTCATGACATCAATCATAGTTTGTGTACATATCTTTATAATTGTAAGGACAAGATGCTTAAACTAGTAGTTGAATATGAAAAACAAAAGAAACTTTTCTCCATTTCAAATGATGCTTCCAAGTTCCAGGATACACTTAGAATTGAATCAGTCAATTCAAAACCTGAGGTCTTGACAGACAAACCCATAGAAATGGCAAGAAATGCCAAATCGAACGAGGAGTCTAAAGGTCTGAAAATTCTTACCGAAAAATGTGAAAATAATGCACTTTTTGGTCAGTACCCTAATCGGGCCAATGACAACGACATTAACAAATTTCAAGCTCATCAATGGTTGGCTTTGTTTGGGCTCAAATTTGAAATAGAAATTTACATTATCGCAGCTCAAGATCAATGTCTCAATGCACAAAATTTTCAGGCCAATGCCTTAAAAACTGGCGCTGATCCCTCTTGCAGAATATGTGATCAGCATAAGGAGACTATTAATCATTTAATGTCCGCTTGCCTCATACTGGACCCCAATAGAATATCAAAAGCGCCATGACAGAGTCGGTCAATACATCCACTGGATGTCATGAAAAGATTTCCAACTCCCTCATAATAAATATTGGTTGGAATATAAACCACTTTGTGTAACAGAAAACAATTTTATCACAATACTCTGGGACTTCAGTATCCAAACTGACAGAATTATTTAGGCAAATTGACTAGATATTGTCATTAGGAACCATCAAGGTAAGTCCTGCTTCCTCAAAGATATGAGCATTCCTGCTGATAGTAACACATCAGTAAAGATACTTGGTAAGTAAAAGGATGTTGAAATACAAAAAGCAAAGATGTGGCATCAAAAAACCACTACAATTGCTGTTGTTGTTGGAGCTCTTTGAATGGAATAAAACAATGCATAGTATCATATTGACCAAATCCCTGGAAGTATATCTCTTTCTGAAAAACAGAAGATTTCACTTAAGGGTACATCACACATCTTGCATAAAATTCTTTCTATGTAGATTGTAGCCTCTTCATTCTTTCAGTTGCTTAAGTTTCCAGAGTGAGACTTGGCACTGATCGTATTTAAACAAAGCAAATTCTAAACATGAAATAATAATAACAACATAATAATAATTATTATAATAATAACAACAATAATAAAAATACTACTACTACTACTACTACTACTACTACTGCTGCTGCTGCTACTACTACTAATAATAATAATAATGATAAGCCTCTGACCTAGTCGAGCTGGGTAAACCTGGTGGGAACAGGTTACCCTTTGCCACAACTACCTCCAGGTCACCCTTGGGCAAGGTGTAGCATCTGTTAGCCTACCCCGAGACTTAAAGGTACTGGGTTGACATCCGGTGGGATTAAGTCTGTATCCGTGTTTTCTTGAAGTACCCGATGGTATCTGGCGTGGAATAGCCAGCTCCTTGACAGGGTTAAAATGCATTCCTTTTAATAATGAAAACTAAAATTCGGGGCGCGTTCGCCAAGGAAGCTGAACCAGCTTGGGGTCGAAAAATGTGCTACTGACTCAACAATCCCTCAAAATAAAGAAATCAATAACTCTGATGGCAACCAAGCACAAGGTAACCTACCAGTTGCCCCATCTAGAGAAACATCAAACAACAGAATTAAAGAAAAACAAAAAATAAGGAACAGAGAGAACAAAATTGAAATTATGTATGCTTTTTATGTCATTTGAAAAGGTGAGGGAAGTCACACCAACAATACTTTTAAAATATGAAAAAATCGCAATCCAAATGTACAATCATACTTAGATCCAAACAGGTTAGCAAAGGTAAGGTGGGATATATTGGAGAATAATAGGCTAACTGAGTTCGAGCTAAGAGAAATCAAGAAAAAGATAAAAGCCAATATTAAGGGCAATGAAACTGTTCGTTCTGAGGTGTCTGTCAATGGGGATGTAGTTGTGCGATATTCCGGTTGATGAAGGATCAGGCGATGAGTTGAACCAAGAAAATATTGCAAGAGACAATGTCAGGTATGACATGGTTTATACTAACCATGAACCTTTGATTGTTAACCAAAGAAGAGAATTTGATGGCCTTGAGTTTGACGGGTTCAAAGATGATTTGATAGCTAATATTGAAAAATACGTCTCACTCGATATGAAAGAGCGTGAAGGTTTAGTAAAATGAAAGCTGAAAAAATCTCAGGAGAAATACTTAGAAATGGCAAATTCCGCCTCGGTTGACCTTTGTGAAGAAGTTGAACAAGACATCACTGAACTAAATACAATCATATATGCGTGTGCCAAAACAATCAAATCAAAAGTAGGTGTTAAACGTAAATAACAAAAGAAACATCATCAGCATAAAAAGCCAAAATGGAAGACAGATATTGAGAAAGAAGTTAAAGAGATGCGTAGTGAGATCTCAATCCTAGATGAAATGGAAAAGGGGAAAGGATCCTAAAACTAGAAAGTGGCGGAAGCTTAATCGAAAATTTATTAGAAATCCCTCCGATTAAGGAAGAGTTGAAACAAAAAATGCAGGCTAAGGCCCAACGTTTGAGACGCTTTGAAAAACAAAGCAATTTCTTGAGATAATCATGTTTTTCAAAGTGATGCTAAGAAATTTTACAGAGAATTGGGGAAAAACAAGAAACACTTGTCCAAAGTCAAAACGCTACTGAAAATTTTGGGAATGAAATCTGGGGAGAGGAGAAAGGGTTTAGTGAGACTGCTGCTTGGATCTCAAATACAGAAGCAAACAATGCTAATGTCAATGAACTATAGCGGGTTGATATAACTATGGTATGGTAGAACTGAAGTCAGCACTAACAAAATCACAAACGTGGAAATCAACTGGGCTAGACAAGGTACCAAATTTCTGGTTAAATGCCTTAACAACAACGCATGTCCTTCTTACTAAACTTTTTAATAAATTACTTCATCATCCAGAAGAAACTCCCAGTTGGTTATGCGAGGGCACAACTTACTTACTTTCTAAATGCAGTGAAACAGAAAGAACTACAGGCCTATAATATGTCTGTCAACAACATACAAAATACTGACCTCGGTTCTCACCGACAGGACTTATATACATCTCGAGGAAATAATTTGTTGCCATTAGAACAGAAAGGTTGAAGAAGAGGCTCTTATGGGTGTAAGGACCAGTTATTAATTAACAAAATGCTTTTGGAAAATTGTATTGGTAGCAAGAGGAATACGAGCTGTAAATAGACTATAAGAAGGCCTTCGATAGCGTCCTGCACAACTGAATTTTATAATGGCTTGGCCTTTTAAAGTCTCTCCTATTCTTGTTAAGTTCTTAAAATTTAATATGTCTTAATGGAAACTCTTCATCTTTCCCATGAAAATGGTACCCTTATTTGTAATAACATCCGAATTAAAAGAAGAATATTTCAGGGTGATTCGTTATCCCCCTTCTTTTTTGTATTTCTCTTATCCAATTTTTTTTAGAATTAAATTCCTCCCAATATGGGTATAAAGTGGACAACGAGAAGATCTCTAATTTATTTTACATGGACGATCTTCTTTATTTTACATGGGAAAAAGCGACAGTTAACTAGAAGGGCTATTAAAATTGTGAAGGGTTTTAGTGACGACATTGGCATGGAATTTGGTCTCAGTAAAGTTTAAAAACTAACATACAAAGTCATAGAAAATAAGAAAATATTAATATTAATAATAACTCTGAGTTTCTTGCTCACGCATTAATCAGATGTACACAATCTCTGCATGTCGACACTTCAATAAATACCTTTTCAAGAATTACAAATCGGTCCCTCCAGACCAATGAGAATTTCAATGACTTTTTAATTAATTTATCAACTTTATATAAGTGCATAGATCTTTAGTAATTTTTTATGTCTACATCTGATGAATGCGTGAGCAAGAAACTCAGAGTTATGTACTTTTATGAGAAATATTGAAATATAATTTTAACTTAACTTAATAACAGTGATTATGATGATTCAAGGTAGTAGAAAAAAAGTTAATAATACGCCGAGATCTTGATCTACTGGCTGGCATCTGGAAGAAATAGGTCTCATGGGGAAGAGGCCCTCTTTAGTCATAGTTGATAGCCCTCCTAAAGGCGGTGCCTAAATATTAATAGTTGTGATATTGTTAGCTTATAGAAATTTAGATAAGGACGTTAACTAGGCTTTCTAGCAACTAATGACGAAGATGATACGGCTGGAAGGTGTCCAATTGGAGTCTATTGCAATAAACCATTTGTTGAGTGTGATAGAGGAAGGGAATGATCCGAGAATTTACCGAAGGAGGATATTTTGAAGTGGCCTAAAAACGTTGTGTAATTATGCGTGGTGCATTTGACAAAATAGAAACTTTTAGGGCAAAACGACAAAGTGGACTTTGCTCAGGTAAAATCATTAAGTTAAACCTGGAGGAGTTCTTGGTGCACTTTGCGCCTGCCGTTCTGGTGTCAGAACATTTAGTTAGTATAAAGTTAGGGGAACTAATGATGATAAAATAATAATGTTAAAATTAATAAAGCTGTTCATTATTAATTAAAGATACACCTAGCAATGAGCAAAACAGATAAGTGTTTGCCAAATAGCTTGACAAGCAGCTTTTTTCAAAACATTTTGCAATTGAGAGAACTTAGGAAGATTAATATCAGAATTAAACATGATTAAAAAGTTAAATTGACTAAATTATTAGTGCNAATTTACCGAAGGAGGATATTTTGAAGTGGCCTAAAAACGTTGTGTAATTATGCGTGGTGCATTTGACAAAATAGAAACTTTTAGGGCAAAACGACAAAGTGGACTTTGCTCAGGTAAAATCATTAAGTTAAACCTGGAGGAGTTCTTGGTGCACTTTGCGCCTGCCGTTCTGGTGTCAGAACATTTAGTTAGTATAAAGTTAGGGGAACTAATGATGATAAAATAATAATGTTAAAATTAATAAAGCTGTTCATTATTAATTAAAGATACACCTAGCAATGAGCAAAACAGATAAGTTAAATTGACTAAATTATTAGTGCTAAAATAGGTAAAACATGTTCTAAATTTCAATACCAAAACGGCAAGTACATGCAAAATATGAAAGAAAGGGTATGAAAAGATAGCAAAGAGGTATGTTTGCATTTCTTTGCATATGTTTATGTTTTGAATTTATTATAAAAATATTTACAAGAACACACAAACAACCAGATAAATAATACAAGAACATAAAGAGAAAGGAAGGGCAAAAGAGAGTATGTTTAAAAAAAAGATCCTCCGAAACGCAGTCTAAATTGAATTATGAGGTCCATTAAAGGATAAACCATATTATATCACTGAAGTGAAAATTTTTTTAAAATACTTCTTTTTTGAATTGAATCAGTTGTGTTAAATTCCAGTTAAATGTTATCAAATAGACTTTTTGGTAGTTCTCAATCCAATCCCGCCAATCAATAAACAAGGCAAGTATAATACAGATGGAACACTTTCTCTTTTTTGTTTTAATCAAATATACTTTTGCTAATGGTATAAAAACCGACAAAACGTATTTAATTGGAAAAAATGGATACATTTTATTTTTTACAAACAATAGGATTGTCATATATTTTATAATATAAATAAGAAGCACAAATTTTTATGCAATTGATTTTTATTGCTGGAAAAAAACAGTTTTATAATTTAATCTAATATTTTCATTTTTGAAAATAGGTATGTCCTCAGGCACAATCGGAAAACACTAACAAATTCGATGGTGGGATCAAGGCTTGATGATAACCAATGGCACAAAGTGCAGTTATATCTCAGAGGACCACTCAGTCGCATTTTAGTGGACGGTATATTATCAAGAGTTTTTCTTTCAGCACCTACTTCACGTTTTCGCACGTTTGACAAAGGGATATTTATCGGTGGAACAAGTGCTGGTTTGACCAAACTCCAACATAGCTCCATGGGACTTGATAATTTTACCGGATGCATGAGGAACGTTGAAGTGGATGGTATTTCCATGCTGAGCATTTTACATTCTAAATTATTGGGTACAAGGCTAATAGGAACCATTACTTGGAGTTGCCAGGATATATATTTTACTTCTGTCCAATTTACAAACCCAAACTCTTTTCTAAAATTAAATACTGTACCGTATAATCCAGCAAATGATTTGATTTTAGCAGCATCTTTTAGAACCTTTGACTCAGAAGGTGTTCTTATATACAGTGAGAGTAAGAAATGTCAATTTTTTTTAGGCTTAAAGAATTCAAAGTTATACTTGGAATTAAAGCAGAACGAGATTCCCCAATCATACATAGAAGTCAATTTATTTGTTGCAGACGGATTTTGGCATGATTTTTTTACCATCATTACCCAAACCGATGTTTATCTTAGTGTCAATAAGCATAAAAAAAGAAGTACCCTATTGCAAGGTAAAAGTGGGTATTACCCCTGCTCCCTGCCCAAATTGTTGTTGATAGGAGGCGGTGCAGACAGCTTGTTCAGACGCGGGTTTGTTGGTTGCATACGATCTCTTCACATCAATAACTTTGCAATAACGTTAAATAAAACTCGTACTCACAGAACTACAGGGGTTAATTTAGGAAGTTGCGAAATGGACAACAAGTGTTTTCCAAACCCATGTAAAAATGGAGGCAGATGTAAACAAAACTGGCAAAGTCATGCATGTGTTTGTTCCAATACTATGTTTTATGGTGAATATTGTCAGTTTCCAGTCTACAAAAAGAATTGCTTTGATTATAGTACCATTGGACTGAGGGAATCATCATTGTGTCTACTTGATGGGGATGGAAAAGGGAATCTCAAGCCCTTCACAGCATTATGCTACTTCAGGAATAACACTGTCATTACCATGTTTCAACAGGACACTAAAATAAAGAAACAGCATTCCAATGGAAAAGATGGCATGACCAGAACCTATTATAAAGTCCGCTATAAAACAGATCTTTACAAAATAAAAATGGTAAAATCCACGAGTTTGTTTTGCACACAACAAATAAATTTCAACTGCAAATTTGATACCTTTACAGTTTTTACCTCTTCTTTATTTTTCAACACTTCGGAGAAAACGAGAAATCTAAAAGTCCACTTAAATTACTGCAAGACTTTTGCGAGTATTTCACATTTTTCCTATAGTTGTTCATGCAACAACAAATCCTCTGACCACCGAATATTTGCTGTTGAACTACCTACCACAACTGAATTACCTATACTTGAATTCTGGGTTACGGGAAGGAAAAACGAAAACATGAATATCACAGTTGGTCCAATGGAGTGCTTTGGCTCAATTTTTCAATACAACGATGAGCACAAGTTACCAGCAAATTCATTAGATAATGTATGTCTACTTTACTCAAATATAGATGTCATGGTAAAAAATGCATCTTTTCTGTCACCCCCTGTTGTGCCATTGGTTTCTTCGAACATTAATAAAGTGCAAAGTGAGCTTTTTTCATTAAAAGACAACCAAAGTAAAGATGGCAAAGTTAATGCTTTTCAAAACAAATCAATGCCAAATAAGCAAAATAACTCACGTAATGCAAAAGGAGTATCCTCAAAGTCCTTAAAGCCTGCTCTTACAATCATAGAACTTGTACTCATCGTGTTTTGTTCTGCAGCAGGCTTTGTTTTTCTTTTAAAAGTTTGCATGATGTTATTTAAATGCTTCAAAAAAAGTAAGAAAAATAATTTAAATACAAATAACCAAGGAGGGGTAAATGTACAAGAGACAGCTTTTAATGAAACTCCATCAAATAATTTAGCTTTACCTACTAATGCAGTGGTACCTTTTGATAATAATCTCGAGGAGCGGAAAGGAAAACGCCAAAGTTTTTGTCTTGAAGTAAGACGTTTTTCATTTCATAGACGGCTAAGTGATTACTGGGTATAACAAATATTTGTCAATCCAGGAATGGGATAACAGTGATAACTATAAAAAAATCAGGAATGGTTTTTATGGGCCTTAAATAATTATACAGAAAAAAATAGTAACGAATGTGCCACTAAGTTAAATAAAATTATGTGCTTTCGTCAAAGCTTTATACAATGGTCCAATTAATATTACATTGCAGCATCATTAAATTTATTTCATTGTTGTGGATATTGATGAGTGCAATTTCTGAATATTCTAGTAATCATATTAGCCTTAAGCTACTTCTCAATTTACAGTAACAAACAATTTGATATCATTCTTTCAAATAATGGAAAGCTCTAGTTTAAGAAGAAGTAAAAATTACCTTCTCGATTTTTTGAATTATGTTACAATAATGTTACAATAAACGACTGTTGCAGTGCAAAACAATAACTTTCGTGAGCCAATCTGCGTCACACAATTCCAAGTTTCATCTGTTGGAAAGTACTGCAATACTTAATTAAATTATCACTTTCTTCGAAATAAATATATATATATGAAGTATCAGGAGAGCAAATAGATTTGAAAATAAAGTATAGACTGAATTATAACTTCCAAGATTCCATTCCGATACACAAGGATATCTTAAAACATTTATTCATTTAGGTAAAGAATAATTTTTTCAGACAACAATCCACAAAAGACCCTTCATTACATCGTTATTTAAAGCTTTCAAACATATGTAAAATGTTATTAATTTTTTAAATCACGAGGTCTAAATAATACATTTTTCTTGTTTAAGAGTATTGTTACCACTCTACAGTTATTAATATGACAACTACCAAAAGCGTCGTCGAATGGAATTAACATCTACCTGTGATGTCAAGGACTGGTCAAAACATTGGACCGCTAGACTCATTGTTCATCGTCTTGCATTAAAACTGTATAGTTGATGAATTAACAATATATTTCTTGTTGTTAAAAACATAAAAGATTTTGATCAGTAATCAAGGAAATTAATGATTGTAAATTCACATGAAATTATTCAATGTTTAAGATTGCTGGCACATATTTTAGCATGACTTAATTAAAAACCTGTAATGAACACCTTATGTATATTGGTATTCTATTCATTATGCCTCTATTTACAATGCTATGAGCCATAACAAAATTCGTTAGAACTAAAACATTAGAGGTCTCTAGCACTTGTATAGGATCGTTGAAGTATATAATTTTGCATGTAATTTTAGGATGGTTAGTTCCTGTTTTAGTATGGTTGTTGAAATGAGTTTTAAACAAGGAAAGAACAATGTCCAATAACTATCTAGGTAAGAAAATACCATCTATTGCTTAGTTTGTAATCAAGGTGACCATGAAAGCTAAATACAGTGATTTAAGTTCAATTCTTTTCCACCAATATTTTGAAATTGTTTTTTTTATATCGTGCCTTGCTTATAGCTCCTGATTGTGTCGAATCAAATTTATGCTTTCTCTAAGCTATTATTTGCCTTTTCAATAAAATAAGAAGTTTTAACAAGATCATACATTTAAAATTTAACAAAATGTTATGGAGTTGGACTAAACCAAATTTTAATTTCGCCCTTGGTTTATGTTTAAATTTCGTAATGCTAGCACTGGCAACTTTGCTACTGTCCATTTTATTGTTATGTAATCTGTTGTTAACTATTAGATCTAGTTTGTATTCTAAGAGAAAAAGTAAGCTATGAAATATTTACCTGCATCATTTGTTTATCAAATTAGTGTTACTTGAAGCATCAATCGATAGGCAGAATTCAGTTATAGGTAATTCACCTACAGTTATTCTGTAGGTGAATTACCTCTATACCTGTGATTAGGACGAGAAGTCCAACGATAAGGACCTAGCATTAGAATGACGCACTAAGATAAAAGACATCAGGATGAAAATTATTTGGTTGGGAATGAGATCCAACAACTCAATTACTAAAACACCTAGCATTGATAACTACAAAGACTAACTAGTTCAAAGGCAGTTCAGTGTACACATATGTTGAATACAATGTCCGTGAAAGACAGAAAAAGCTATTTTAATTACTTTAAACTGTTTTATCTCAAATTATTCACTGCATGAGCAGTTCAGTAGTAGAATGCCGTGCCCTAGCTAAATCACAATTAATAATTTTGCGCAAACACTCGCATTGTAAAATCTGGCCGAACTCAATTAATACAGGGCTTTTCTCTGTACACAGTAGGTACATGTTTGGTTTTTTTCATTCAATATATCGATCAATCTTAAGCTTTAAGCACCTGGGATCACAAAGGCACTTAAATATGTAAAAAAACATAATTACATTTGCAGTAGGCAGAAATCCTTTCCAAAAACAGAAAGAATTGTTTTTACTGTGAAAATCATCTTGGGTACAGGAGCACGATAGCATTTGGAAACCCTTTTAACTTGATTTACGAATATAGTAGAAACTAGGCTTAAATGGAGTAGCCTGTTGTGTAAAGGAAACTTTTGGTGGTCTACTTAACAGGATTTTGAAAGCTAGATAACTTTAACAAAATAAATGTTTCAAGTACAACCTTAAAGTAACCATTACCTAACATAATTTGCTTGTTTATTTCTCTTTCTGCTGTTAAATTTGTTTAGGAGAGGGAATAAAGAAAGCACAATAAACTAGAGTTTTTATTGGCCTACATTTGTACTTCGTTGAACTTACTGTGTAATTAGCAAATATTTAACGCATAAGAACGAGTACATTTTGTGTGGATTCAAATAATATATTTGCATATTAAACAAATTATATATTAGCCAAAGCCACATAAAAAAGCGGCTAGCCTTTGGTTACACAGAAAGGTGGTTGGTACACAACATTTGAAAGTCGGAATTTATTTAATGAAATCGTTAAATTCATTTCTAAAACACCTTCTAGAATACGCAGTGACTCCATATTTCGTGGTACAGTGTCGTATTGAAATTTCAATAAACGTGTCAAAGAAAAATTAATAAAATACATTTTGACAACAGAGAAACATAGTGCGGAAACTTCTGAATTTTCCTAAGAAATGTAAAAGTGTCCTTAAAGAATACAAAAATTAGTAGTATTTTTCTGACACTAGTTGAATAATCAGTAAAAAGTACTGGTCTTTTAGCATGCCAATCACTGATAAAATAGGCCTGATTGAAATTGGGATTATAATGGGTAAAATTCAACGAAAACTCTTCTTTATTAGTAGCTTGTAATTTTTCTGTAGCAAGAGACCAGTCTTTGGAAACAAATAAATTAGAAATAGAATTCATAAGCAATACGTCACCATTGCGTAGATTACGTACAGAGAAAATAAATACTATTAATTATATTATACTATTATTAAGTGTAAACAGTGTTAAACTTGTCCGTTGATGCTCAAACCTAGCAAAAAAGCAATACAAGAAAATATGTGGCAAAGCAAGAAAACAGATACATTTGCTCTAAAGTAGAAGGAGTCATTCAAAACATAGCGTTTTAAGAGATACTTCCCCATCGAGAGCTGCTAAAATGATTAGATACAGCTTTTTTATACGATGATAGTGCGGACCTATGTGATAGCAGGGATCGAGTTGTTTTTAGGAGTGGCATATATGTATATATAAAAAGTAGGACTGTAGTCAATTTTTCATAAGTGAGAGGGATAAATATGCCATGGAGGATCTTTAAATGATTTTGACACTAAGTTTGAACCATAATTTCTTGGCTTGATCTTATGAAACTGGAATTTTTGGGGGATCTTATATTCCAAATGTTGTCCAAAGCTGACACTTTTCCGGCTAATAATTACATAAAAATGGACTAAAATCTATGTTTTTCATTCAAAAATGAGTGGCAGCGTTCAGCAAAGGTTTTTAATAGATTCACATTGGGAAAACAATTTGAAGAAAGGTCGCCTATTTTTTAGTGATCTTCATTCAAAATATTTAAATAGCCAGGGTTTCAATATCGCACTGACGAAAGCTGTTGATTCCACAAGAAATTTAACTGGTAAAACAAACAATTTTCTGAAATATGAGCAAGTGCAGGGTACAAAAAGAAGTATTAATGAGAAATTTGTTCCAAATACCTTTATCATTATCATAATGCTTCGTCTCAAAGAAAGAAAGACAAAAATAGGAATGAAAGGCAATGACACAGCTGTGTATATTCTGAAACATAAATAAATACTATCTTGACAACATGATATACAGTATAGAGTCCAAAGAAAAAAATTGACTTCTCATTTCCGTCTTTCCAAAAGTCCAAATTGCAGTGCACTGTTTGCTTCCGTACAAGAATATCGTTTGTTTGATCTTATAGTTCTGTATTCAACTAATCTATAAAATCTTCTTATTTCCCATTTGTGCATTCCAGCACTTTATTTCATGGGTACTCACAATTCGTATAAATATGGAATATTCTAATTGTAAATTAAAAGCTGATTTCATACTAGATTTTGATGTCTTATCTTGTTTTTGTTTAACCCCGTTTTTGTTTCTTCTTTTTCCTCCGGTGTCTTGGCATCAAATACCGTAGACGAATCATGGCGGTGCTTTCTCTCTCCGCCTTTTCCTATCTCTTGCAACCTTGCCTAACTGTTTTCCATCTTTAACTCTCAATCTTTCCGTCATCTAAGTTAGAATCTTCAATCTTTGTCTTCCTCTTGCCCTTTTCCCTGCCATCTCAGTCTCCAATATATTCCTCTCTATTGTCGTTATTCTTTAGTACCGCTAAAAATTTTGGTGATTAAATAAAGTCGATTCATAGATTTTGACTGCAACTTGATTTTCAAATTCATCTTTGTCAAGGTAAGAGTTCATGAATGCTATAATAAGTTGTGTAATTTATTCCAACAGACACTTGAAGAGAAAATATATTATTTGAGCGTCAATTCATGGCATGAACAAATGTAAGACAGTTTTCATTTAAAGAAATGGACGCATATTTTTAAAAGAGGCTTAAAAGTAACCTTTCTAATACAGGGAAGAAAAAAGCTTCAGCAAATCTCCAAATTAACTTATGGAAGAAGTGAAACCAGTATGAAAACTGGAAAAAAATAAATATGAAATATACAAAACGTACAGAAATGTGAAGCAGCATAACTTGTAAGGGAGTTAGAATAAAACCATATCATGTATGTATGAAGAATATAGAGAAAGTAGAGTAGATTTCCGGTGTGCATTCAAAGGAATTTCATGAGATGTTATCAAATTTCATGAGGTGGTAATTTTGCTCCAAAGGTGTAACAAGGGATTCACAGGAATTTTTAAATTAATTCAAGTTCAAAGCATTAAAAAACGTTCTAATTGGACGTAAAGATCATGGTATTTACTGTTTAAAAGGTGAATAACTATGAAAATCTACAAAATGGCTTATAAAATTTGATGTTATCTATCTTCGAATACAAAAAGCAATCTATTTTGTTCATTAAAATCTTATTCAAAGAAAATAGCAGAAAGCACAAACATAAATGACGATAGTGACAGTGATAAATATAATTAAAGAAGAAAAATTTTAACAATACCGGTCAAATGTATTGCTTTGAACTTTACCTGTGAACACAAAAATTAAAAGTCAATAGAAAACTTAATTCATTGTTTATTTGATGACAAATGGAAAAGAACATAGACAAATTTGCTCTTCTGTGTTAATTTACTGAAATGCAAGAAAATGATCCAAAGCAAATTCAAAAGAATTTGATTCCTAGTAGTTATATTAAATTTGAATCGTTATGTTTATGGTTTCGATCGTTGGAAAAGGTTCTCAAAGTCTAAATTTTTCAGGTTTGGTCTGGAAAAAAAATGTTTGAGTTTGACAATGAATTTCAAAAGGATTGTTTATGTTAAAGTGATTAATTCTACCCAATAACCGATTAAAATTATTGGGTTTAAAAATCATTTAACTAATTCCAAAGTATATTAACTATTTTACATATTAAGTTTTTTTTCATTACAATAAAATATGTCAGTCATTTTGCACTCTTAGCAAACATGAATATTTATGGCTTCGTTGAATTTCTGGCAGACATTGACACTTGAATCTCTAAAACTGTTTTATCTTTTGTTTTGTCTAATATTTCTGATCCTTCTAATTGTACCTGCAAGGTTCATCAATCTGCAGTCTCTTTTACATTAAAATGCGATGTTGTCGTAGCATTCAGTCAAAACAGCAAAACCAGTCCTTATTTCTGTTGCTTTACTGTTATGTTCGATGGCAATATTCAGCAACTTCCAAATATGAGTGCAAGTGTCTTGATAGAACATCTTCTTGTATTTTACCAACAGCATTGCCTTATTCATATTGTGTTAGGGTACCGACAAACATTTTCAACAGAGTGTAGGATATTTCTCATGTTGTGAGTCATAAGCTTTTTCTGAGCTACATTTCGAGAGATACCTCTCCCATCGTCAGATTACTCAAGTAATTGAGCATAGATATTTTGTACTTTGGTAGTGCGGACGTGCTTGGTGGCATTTGTTGTGAGGAATGGGGCGATACCTATCCTGTGTTTGTTGTTTCTTTTCTATAATGGTGGAAGTTATATTACTGGAAGAGTGTAAGAAACGCTGTCGATGAGATTGCTGTGCTGTAGCAAATGAATGATTTCTCTTATTTTTCTTGCTGTAGTGTTTCAACCCTATGATATTGCTGTTCCTTGATTCCTTTTTGTACAAGACAGCAATCAGATTTGATTTTCTGGTTCTTACGTTTAGTACTTTAAACAGGAAATTTCTTGGAATGCAAATCATATACTCCAGTTTTACTATTTCATGACACGCAGTGTTGCCTTTTTGAATAGATATTTTGTTGATGTAGCTGTGGATTTACACGCTTGGAAAAAATCTTGTTATCCTTTTCGACTCTCTATAAATACTTTTAACTGTGCTTAATCTAAGTTTAATCTTAGTTAACAGTAAAGAATCGAACTTTTGTTTTTAATATCTAGTGTGTAAAAATTATTTTTTTAAAAAATGCTTAATTTCAAAAGTATCCTTTCCATTAGAAGCTGGTGTGTTTCTCTCTTCTTATTATTTATGAAATAAGTTATGTTTTATACAGAATACGTATAAAAGTCTGCTTTGATAGTACAACAAAAAATTAGAAAATCCGTAAGAATTTATTCAATAAAACATGTCCTATTAATGTTCTGGAAAATCTAATTTTACGTTTTATTTCTTTTCACATCTTCCACTATTTTCCATTAAAAAATTTGCTAAGGTGAGAAAATCGTCCCTATTTATATCAAGTATATATCCAATTTTATCAATGTACGTATTTTACGTAATTTTGTAGCTTAAAATGAATTAAATCTGAGATTATGTAAGGATTTTTATATAAGCATTATCGGGACATCTCTTTTTTGATGTTTCTACGATAAAATCTAGTCACCAGGGTTTATTATTTTTGCTATTGAATTTAACCCTATTAATTTGTCTACTTGCCTTTTTACGGTACAGAAATTCATCTGTTATGCTGGGGTAAAATCAAAATTGATTCTGGCCTTATCTGCTAAAAAGGATTACCTCGAGGGTTTTATTTTAGGTTTAAAAGGTAATTGTATAACCTCGCTGTTAAGCAGTAGGATCATTCGTACCTTTGCATTTTATGGAGATGAAAAGGAACTTTCTTTCTTTTCAGCTGAAAGAAGGGATCGAACTGCACAGTGATTTGTTGTTGTCTTTTAGGATGCTAGACTACAAAAGAAGAGTATTCTTTTCTCAGCTTTAAAAATCTTTCAAAATTATCCTCTAGAAACACTCTAATCTACTCAGTATAGAGTTTCTATTGACTGAGATGTGTAAGTATACAAAACAACAGAGATATAATGAACTTACATACTGTCATAGATATTTTAAAAGTGGAACATTACAAAATGGAAAAAATTATTAGTTTAATAGTATTTGTCTTCATTTTTTTGGCAGAATATGCAAACCATATTCTAGTAGATGTTCAAATAAAGCAATCTGTTTATTCCTAGTTGCCAAGTACTTGTGCTATGATCAGCATATAGCACCTGCTTTTTTTCAATAAATCCTATCCTTTAATTGAAAAATGATCTTAATTAGTCAAAAAACAATATAACATCACTTTAGATATGTACTTCAGTTACTACATACACGTTGAAGACAAAATAATCAAACATTCTTAAAGTGAAAAAATTATGTTCTATTCATAGTTATTTTCAGAATGTCGACAACAGTTTACTAGTAATTAACGCAAATACCAACTTTGAGATTGAATTAAAAAAAAGAAGCAAACTTTTTATGTTTGGTCTTCCAAAATCGTTTTTTCTTTATTGATTCGTATGATTATTCATCTGAAAAATATGCTTTAACGTACAAATTCTCTTAAGCAACTGACAAGAGATTAATTGCAATATATCGAAATCGGGGATTCCAATTATCAGAGCCTTAGGGCTCATTTTTAATTCATGATTTTGGATAAGTAAGACAATTTTGTGGGAATAAAAGTGCTCCTTTCCTTCTCTTTATTTTTATAATAAAGTAATTGAATAGAAGATATTTGTGACCTAGACGAGTTTGATCCTAAAAAACAAGCTCTCACATTAAATAGAATTTGATATTAATAAGATATGTTCTTGAGAAAATTCCACAAATTCTTGTTTGGCTTTAATATTTTATTACCATAAGCAAATGTATAAGTCTAACAATGTATTATGTTGTAGACAAGAGAACCTGTAGTCTACTGCTACCTTTGAATTGGATAGTGATATGACAGTGAAAATTACCTTGTTACCTTGAAATAGAATATAAAGAAGGAACTTTGAGAGGTATATTTAGCTACAAGAAGGGTTAATTTTTACTACCTTGACAAAATTAATACAATTCCTACTTGTGTCAACAACAAGGCCGCTCCACTTGTGGGTATATATTTTATTAATACATCACATAGACATTCCAAGAAAAACCACAAAGTCACCCTACTATTACCAATTATTGAGTCTAAAAGAAACACAGTGTAGTTTCTTTTATCAAGACAGATACACATGTAACGTACTTTCAAGAGAGACTAAAGTTCAAATAAATGAAGATGAGTTAGAAAAAGAACATCTGTATGCGTCTGTGTCTGTCAGTTTAAATACCAGTTTCTCAAGAATGGCTGAAAATTTTGTATTAAATTTGTCAAAAAGACATAGAAGACTCCCAGAACTGACCTAGAAGACCCCAATTTTTATATTTGGTCAAGATAATGCAAAATGCGTCTATATTTTTGTGTGTATGTCACTGCTCCTGCACAGCTCCATTTAAAAGAATTGACAGACAACGATAAGTACGACTTTACTTTATCAAAGGGACATCAATGTTCCTCATATATTGTTAAATGCCAAATGTTCTCCTATATGAACTCTGTTTGAGTGGCATGAAAGGGGCACAAAAATGCTTGTTTAAATAAAGTTTAAAAGGACTTGTTTAAAAGGAGTAATTTGTTGATACTGAAAATAATTGTCCTGTGCAGGCAATTTAGATCAGTAAAAAAATTAAATAATTATTTTATCCAGATCAATTTTTGCTAAACGTAAGAGTCTTTGGATTTGGAAATTTTGGCGACGAAAAAATAGTTAAACTGAAAGGTGGGAAAAAGTTGCTAAAAAGTTAAATCATTGTCACATTTCCAATGCCACACTTGTCGAAAAACAACACTGAGAAATATAAATGGGATAAGAGTTTTATATTATATAAGTTCAGCAGATTTCTATTTTCAAACAAATTAAATATACTATTTTATATAGCAAACATCAATACTTTCCGCAACATTTATTAAATCTTCAACGTTTAATAGAAGTTTAGAACACATTGTTAATTTTTCAAAGGTATTTACTTAGTCCTCTTTGCGTTAAGTAAAACATAAGGCCTCTACCGGAGTTCACCTATGGGCTTTGTCCTATGGCCATATCTGTACCTGACCAGAGGTTCAGCCCCCCTCTCTTTTTACTGTCTCCACTCATCTCCTCCAGGTCAACGTTTTTCCCCTCTTCCCTATTTTCTTACAGACGTCCAACTCCAAGCAAACCTGGACATTGCCATTTCTTCTAGTAATTGAATTTGTGATAAGCAACATCTTGTCGGGGTCTGATCACAAGTGAAAAAATGTGAGTTGTTTCTTGTGGGTATTGGAGTAATACTGTGTTAGGCCCAAAGATTTAAAGCATTTTGGAAAGACATCTCATTTGGAAGCCGTTTACTTTGATAGTGATGGACAAGATTGGCTTCCAAAATTTGGAGCTGTACAGCATGGCTGTAAAATATTGCTCTTAAAGACCCAGAGTTTGTTTTAATGGCTGAATTTGATTGAATTCCAGTTGGGTCTCAGTACCACAAAGGTTTCCCTTGCTTTGGAGATTCTGGCCATGAAATTTCTTCTCTGAAATTCCACTAAGTGCTATCTTGGTACCAAGGTCCAAAAACCTATACTACTCATCTCCTTTTTCACTGTTGATGTTGACTGGTCGATTTGTCCCTTCATTCACGTCCATGAGTTTGGTCCTTTTGTGAATAGATGGGCAGTCAGGTCAATCTGTTTTCCTAAGGAATCAATATAGTCTAACTTTGTATACATGTCTTGATGCATTTGTGCCAGTAGCGCTACATCATTAATGTCTACTGCAGTCTTTGATTTGCTTTCTTATTTTTTCGTTTATCAAGCAGTTAATGGAGAGAGAGAAAAGCAAAGGGGAAAATAGATAACCTTGCTTGAATTCTTTTTCTATCCTGAGGATTGTAGTCAGCTCTGTTCTATATGTCAGCCTTGGGTACATGCCATAGTGGAAATTTATCTTTTCAGTGTTGTTCTGTGCACACTGTAAATATCTTCAGCCAAGTCACTGAAGTTTGCGTAGACTGTAGCGATCCATTCAAAACTTTGTTCAATGATCTGATAATGTATGAAGATATATAACTTAACTTCGTAACCTGGAACCTGACTGGTTTGACTTTAGTTAATGGTCTGTTAATCTGGTGATGCTGTTTAGGATAACTCTGCTAAAAATCATGCTAGATACTGAGAGAAATAATATCCACCTCCAGTTGCTACGGATAATGAGATTACCCTTTTTTGGTAGTTTGACTATTAGTCCTGCCTTCAAGTCGCCATAGGCTATTTCTGATCCCATGATGTTTTTCATAATGCATATCAAAATTATTGAATTAACTTGTCTTTGGGCTTTAGCAATTCTTACTGAACATAATCAAAAACTGGAGCTTTGTCATATTTTAGCATCTTGACGGCTGCCTTGATTTCTGTCACTGTGGTGGACTTTCTCTCGATGTTTGGCACTATACCTGTTGGTTAAATGTTTTTCTATGAGTCTTTGTAATCCCCGTATATGACCCTTTAAAATTGTTCTTTCCACCATTTTACCTTTTGTCCATTCCTTCTGATGATCTCATCCTCTTATTTCCTTAATAGAGTGTCTGAAGAATTGCATCTCACTCCCAGTTCTTCGCTAATCCCATAAAAAGTACCTGGATCCTGCTCTGATGCTTCAGTCTCACCTTCCGTGGTCATTTTATCAATGTAGGCCTTTTGCTTGTCTACAATTGTCTTTTTCTTGTCCTCCTTTTCTAAAGTGGCACAGATGAACCTGGTTTGCTAGTTTATTAGCTCCAATTTTTTCTGGCCTTACTTATTGGTTTCTTTCCTTTAATCAATATTCTACAAATCTCCCTGATATTCACTCTTTTCTTTTCCTACGCTTTGATCTAAAAACCTACTCTCCCGTTGTCAGTTTCGTTTTAGCCGCTGTGTAATAGACGATGACGGTAAGCTTTGCATACAAGCAGTTACATCTCGTTGACATGAATCAAGCATTCATGGTTCGTCATTCCAACAGGCTTTTGTGTACTTCTCTTTTTATAACAAAAGCTACCTTTCTTTCATGTTGGCCTTCATCTCTTCCCGAAAAGGTGATGTGGTGACTAGTGAGCAGTTGCCTGTTCACGCCTTTCCGTTTAGTTTCACAAATTTCCAGCAATTACAAGTTGTAATTCTTCAGGTCATTGACCATTTGAACTAGTTGAATGGTCTGGTAGAGTGTTATGTTCACCAGCCCAATCCTTGTAAGGTCTTGTGTCCCATGGAAATGCTGTTATCCCATCAAATTTATTACCTGTGCTGGTCCTTCTCCCTGCATTGTCGATATTTCTGGTGTTGAGATTTGTAGCTGTATGAAATTGTCACTTACGTGGGTTACTATCTAATGCACAAACTTCCTTCTTTCTTCAACCGGAATTATGACCGGCTATGAAGGAGTTTTTGAAGGACCTAATGAAACAAAGTCACAGAGATAATATTTATTTCCAGGAAAAACAGAAGTTAGAAAAACAAAAGTTAGAAAAACAGTTGAATGTCCAAAACCTTAACACTTGTTTTTATTTCACAGTTAGCAGCTTTTGAATAAAAAGAGCAAATATAGATTTTCTAAGTTTTAGTTAAGAACTCGTAAAATTGAATTGAGATTAGATAAAAGTAGCTTCCGATTAGACAAGAATCGGCAACTGCAGCTCACTTTTGTTTATATTGTTATTAGGGCAAATCAAGGCTGGCAGATTAATCTTGGTCCCTTTTCCTACCTGTTTAATGCTTTCACCAGTTTCAGTGTCTTCTATAGACCTAAGCTAAGATTGGATCATTTTCATGAAAAGGGCCTTTACCTGACAGGTTTATAAATGACCGGTGTTGTCTAGGAACATGCAATCTCTTTCTTTTAAATTTTTGTTAGACCAATTTTATAAGAACAGCAGACTCAAGCTTTTTTAGAAGAAAACACTAGAACAATATATCTATTGGATCTATTGGGGCAGAAAAAGCATCCCCCGGATTAGGACTACAATTATTTTATAGTAGTTCTATCATAATTTTGAAAAACGTACAATTTATTTTACTGTACAAAACTAAACTGAAAAGTAGTTTGGGCTTACCTAAATAAACGAAACTTAAATTTTTTGACTTGACGTCATTGAGAAATCATCATTAGGTCTTCACATTTCGATACGACAATCCTTTTTCAACAGTTGAAAATATAATAATCCCTTCATTTGTGATAATAGAGACCTCCAGCTCTTGTCAAATGTGGCTAGCCCATTTTCTTTGTTGTATATTTTTAGGATTTTCTTTGTTGAATTGCTCTTTATGTGCGCGGGATACATAATGTTCTTTGATTCATCGAATAACTTGACCATACCAGTTAATTCTTCTTTTCCAGATTTTATCTAGTATGTTTCTTTTAAGGCCACGTTATTCTGTAATAGCAAAAAAAAGTTTTTAATATTCAGTTTAGTAGGCACAAAAAGCAATAAAAATCAATATAGAAAGAATAAGAGCTTTCCGTTCCCGACTGAAATGTCTAATATGATATTTGTACTTACACCTTGCAATACTGGCAATGTAATTTGATCAAGTGTTTTTCTACATCACTGATATTGTTTTTTGTATACTTTTAACTAATTAATGTCTATTACAAATCTATTACCCTCTCCTGAAAGCAATATATAATATATGCAGTGTCGCACGTTCTGAGCCCTTGAATGACATAGCAACTCGAGTTCACGATAAAATATTTGTTTCTATGTTTAATTGCTTGATCATAATTAAATTTAGCCAAAAAATCATTGTACCTTAGCAACATCTTGTTCAATACACCTTTCCCGAGATTTTTTTTCGCTGCATGAAAACGAGGCGGAACTTGCGAAAAAATCAAAACATACAGCCGGCAAGTGCTTTGAAAGAGAAAATGGCGTTTCTTGTGTTGTGAGAAATTGATTGCTTAATATAAAAATGGAGTCTTCAGAAAATTCTGCTGGTTCGTCTGCCTCTAGACCAAAACAAATTGAAAAAGGCGGATTGGGAGTGTACTGCTGCATGCCAAATTGCAAAAGTAGAACGTATGACAGCAAAATGAATCCAACTGGCATTGGTTTTTTTACACTACCCAAAGATGCTAAGCTTTATCGTCAGTGGAAACGTATAATAAATCAATATAGAAGGAAAGGTACTGGAGATAATTTTCAAATAAAGAGGACTACTGTACTTTGTGAATTTCATTTTGAGGCAAAAGACATCAAAGTTAGCTTGGGACAAGGAAGAAAAACTTTAAAGAAAGGAACTGTACCAAAAATATTTTCTTTTAAACCAGAAGTAGTAGATTCAAAGAGAAAATCTCCTAAAAAACGATTGCTAAATGAAGATGAAAATTATTTTACAGATTCTGGTTCAAGTACCAGTAATGAAAACGAGGAAGATGAAAAAGAAAAGGAAATTAAACGTTTGAAGTTAAGAATTGAGGAACTTGAACATGAAAATATATATCTTAAAACTGAACTTGATAACCTAAAGACAAATAGTTACAATCATGAGAATTTATCTAAAAATGAAAAGTTATTTAAATCTGAAACTGGTTTAACAATTTCCACATTCAATGAGTTATATATATTACTAGATGTCAAGGAAAACTGTCACAACATAAAATTTTATGACTCAAAAACAAAAAGTAAAGAAAAGTTAATATCACCAACAAATAAAAAACAGGGACCAAAGGTGAAGCTTAGACCTAAGGATCAACTTCTGTTAGTACTCACGTGGCTCAAAGGTGGCTTCAGCTTAAATCACACATCTTGGCTTTTTGATATATCAAAGTCAACAACATCAAGGTACATAATAACATGGATCAACTTAATGTACTTCACTTTAGGTTCAATACCTATATGGCCTTCTAAAGCCCAAATCCAGGAAACTATGCCAAAAGTTTTTAAAGAAATTTATCCATCTACGAGATGTATTATTGATTGCACTGAACTCTTTTGTCAGAGGCCATCATCATTGGCAACTCAAAGTAGCATGTACTCATATTATAAAAGCCATGTGACATATAAAGGACTGCTTGGTATTGCCCCTTCAGGAGCAATTACTTTTGTAAGTCAGCTTTATGAAGGTTCCATATCAGACAAAGAAATTGTGGAACGTTGCGGCTTAATCAATCCAATTCTTTGGGAAAAAGGAGACAGTCTCATGGCTGACCGAGGCTTTACTATTAAAGACCTTTTGAAACCACTGGATGTTGAACTTAACATACCTTCATTTCTTGAAGGTCGTTCACAATTATCTGAAGATGAAGTTAAAGAAAGCCAGACCATTGCTTCTGTGAGGATTCATGTCGAGCGAGCCATTAGAAGAGTAAAAAAATTTAGACAAGTTAGAAATGAAATTCCTTTAACACTAAATGGATCGATTAATCAAATATGGACAGTCTCATGTTTATTGTGTAATTTTATGGCTCCTTTGATTCAAAAAGAAGATTAGGGACTTTGACAAAGTTTCAACCACAGGTAACTATGAATTAATTTCAAAAGGGAGGAATTTGATACTTAGAAGACAAATTTTGTGAAATTTTACTGAAGTGAAAGCAATTTTTTTTTTAAAAAAAAAAATACAACATTTTTTATCTGAAGTTTTCAGGTCACACAAAATGTTTCATTTCTCAGTTTTTAAAAGACAGAATTTTCTCAACATTGCTAAGTTTTTCTGAGTTAGAATATATATATATATATATATATATATATATATATATATATATATATATATATATATATAAATCTGTAACATTTCAGTATCAATACCGCCCTTCCCTTTGAAAAACATATGTATATATAATTATATAAGTATATAACTATAAACATGGTAGTAAATATTGCTTGTAGAATCTAGTTAATCTTTCCACTAATGTTGCAAAGTAAGGTTCATCAAATTCAGTCCTAACAATAAGCAATCCTTTGAATGTGTAAACAATGAAATAGCAATATGATATTTGTGACAATCCCATTGCTAACTGAATTTGGCTGTAGTAACCATAACTGTGATTTTTTTTGAGAAATAATCTACCATTTGAATCTTTTCCAACATAAAACTTTTCATCATTAACTAATTCATTTGCAGTTGAATTTCTTTTTATTTTCGGACATTTAATCTCAATAAGCCCTGGCAATTTTTTATTTCTATCAGTGATTAAGCCATCTGGACTAGCAGCAAGCCAGAAAAGGAACGGTTGAACTACTATTCCAGTTTCACGAATTATGATATCTCGTTTAAGGGTGAACTTCATGTATTGTTCAAATTTTTGTCGAGCAACAGGTTCATATTCACGTCCATGTTTAAATGCTTCTTGTACTATTTTTGGCAATAGCTTCTCGTCTTTTTTTTTAATTAAAGTTTTAGCCAAAGTTTCAAAATTTTTTTGACGAATAAATATTTTATGACAATTACTTGATGTTATACGTTTCTTTCTTGCATCTATCCAAAGATTGTTTGAGGCTTGTCCCACAGTATCTTGCTCTAGTATCCTACAATTCTCTAAGGTTTCAGGAAATATCTGAGACAGTGTTAGCAATTCTGAGTGATTTAACATGTCCCAATCTGTAGGAACATAATCACTTTCTTTTGAAATCAAATCAAATGGTAAAGGGCAATGTTGATGATTTACATTAATATTTGCTGAAATAAAAGAAGTGTCGAAATTCGTAACAACATTAAAATTTGCTTCAAATACACTTAGTTGATGTGACAGTGGAGAACCAGTAAAAAAATCACCATAAGCAGTGGATACTTTTGGCAAAGAATAATTTATTACATGGCCATATCCAATTCTTTTATCCTTTGTAACCAGATTAAGATGTGCTATAGCTGTTCGTTCAATCAAATTATCATTTTCCACATTTATTCTGGGATTATAAAGAGTACATGTAACACCTTTAGACTTTTCTTGCTTCTGAATATAAATATCCATAACTGGTTGGGGGTACTTGGCATTGTCTGAGGGTACACCCCATCGTCTTGATGTACTTGTACAAGCAATTTCCTCAGGAATTTTCTTTAGTTGATGCAGTGAATAATCTGCTAATTCATATAAAAGAGCCATAACATGATTACAGTATCCAGATTTCCCAGCCGGACAATCACATTTAGCCTCACAAACGTCTCCATTGTCTTTTCTCAAACCAACTGTCATACTTCTAACTTCTCTTTTCATACTAGCTTTGCATTGTCCCTTAACATAAAAAAAGCGTTTTGTTAATCTCGTGAACAAAGCTTTTCTCAGAACATATCCCTCTTCCTTGAATTTTCTGCCCCTGTTCATTGTTTTTACTATCGACTTTCCTCTTTTACCACTCTTTAAACGATGCTTTTCTATCTCTTTTATTGTAAACAATGGCAAGTTTAAAAGATCTTTTCCCCACTTCAATTTCTTTTCTTCTTTCATAACAACAATATTGATTTTCTCATCAACATTTTTCAGCAGTAACTTTATAAGATTCTGTGCGTCCTCCATGCTGAAATAGTTTATTTTGATTTTTTTTTTTTCGCAAGTTCAGCCTCGTTTTCACGCAGCAGATGAAAATCTCGGGAAAGGTGTATTTTTAACACAGATTCATGAAATAGATAAATTTGGCTGATCATATAAACACTGTTAAAAAAGTGTTCTGTTGAATATATAGTTTTTGGAATTCTCTAATTTTGGAAAGGATAAAAGTTAAGGTGTTTAGGTCATTTTCTCATACATACCTCAAAATTAAATGAAAAAAAAATCAAAGGAAGCTTTCAAAACCTTTTCAAAAATTTTCAGTAACAATAGTACCAGTAATATGGCTAGATTGTACTGTTTGGATCGAGAAAGTGGCAAGTGTGGATTACAACCATCTCTCACCAAACAAATAATTATCTTGGTTACCTTTCTGTGGCTAATTGTGGGCCAATGCAGCAGGGGAGAACAGAGAGATAATAAAAATAATAAAAATAACGATAATGTTGATGAAGGTGGATATAAATATCAAGGTATACTTGAATAAGATCAGGTGTTCTTAGAGAAAATAAAGAAAGCATAAGTACTTTATGTTATAATAATTTGAAAAAGCAGTTGAAATCAAAGTTGAATGTAGGATACCTGCTCATGGCAAAAAACACATTGGAAGTAGTAACTGCATTACAATACTGCAATTATTGACTAAATAAAGGAAGAAATATGGCGGTTTGATCGTAAAACAAGATAACTACTAATCGTTCATAGTGGGTTACAATCAAAGAGTATTGTTGTTAGAGTTTATCTACCAAGGTAGTTTAGAGATTGAGGAATATGTTTGATTGACTCGTTGGAAAATAGAAATGCCATTGTTCTTAGCGAGTACTTATTAATTTTGAATGACGAGTCTTGTAGCTAAAGACTCGTCATTTAAATCCAGTTTATCCTAAAAGCTCTTGTCAGCAAATCCTAAACCATAAACTCACACAAAATATAAAATGCATACTGGCAGGACGTTACCCTGGATTAAAAGCTTCAACATAGATTTACATTTGCATCCTGGAATAACAGAAGAATATTATAGAGAGATAACACCGAACAAACGAAGACCGGAGGAATGAAATGATTGTTGGGAAACTGTGCAAGTCTCAACATAGACATATCCTGGACCTGGCCTAAGGTACAGGGTATACATAGCAGTGTAAAAATAGATGTGCAGTCAGAGACACCTTTAATTATAAACCTGAACATATGGAAAAGTAAACTCTGGTACCTCACTGTCCATGAGGTGCATCGAAATTATAGCAATGACAGAAGCCACTTGGAACACTAATCACATCATGATCAGGACCACCACTGCTCTCTAAGTTAGAAAAAGAAAGGGCAAAGGCTCCATCAACAAAAGCTTAACATTATACGAATCAAAGAACAAAAGATACTGGAAAAATTTGAAACTAACCTGAACAACGAACTGGAATATCTACCATCAACAGGCAAGTGGTGGTCATTTGACAAACCTTTGTTGAATAAAACCAAAAAGAATTTTGGTACTTCTGAGAGAAATCATGAAGACCCAGTTTGACAAGAACACCAAGGAAATATTTAACTCATTGAAAAAGGAATCTAGCTCAAACATCTTGCTTTCTAGCAACACAAGATCTTAATGAAAATAATTTAGAGGCTTTTACAAACGCATATAAAACTAATGCAGAGAAGGGAAGAATGAATGGTGGCCCAATAAAGCAGCTGTGTTTCACGTTTTAGCTGACACAAATGACATTAGAGTCTTCTATCAGAGCCTAAAAGCAATTTTGCATTAATATGTTTGTTACCGTGACCAAATGTTATACTGTGACAACAACTCTCTGCTTACAAAGAATCGTTGTCTTTCTAGATGGACAGAACACTTCATAACTTTGATAAATGAAAACACTAAAATATCTCCTTAGGTGACAGATAATCTAAAGAAATGTCCCATTCACCATTGGATGGAGGAGTGCATGAAGCTGTAAAAGCCGTTGATGTGCTTTCCACAAGGAACTTACCTGTATCATATGGTATTCGCCCGGAACTGATTAAAGGAGGTGGTACCATGCTAATTACTGCCCTTTATGACATATTAAACGAGACGAGGAGCATTGGTTTGGTTCCTCAAGACTGAAAAGATACTAAATTAGTAATAATCTTCAAAAATGGTGACAGAAGAGACTGCGCCAAATCTAAATGAATTTCTTTGTTTTTTGTACCAGTTTAAGTGTTTACTTGTGTCCTACCAAACTCAGAATCATCGTTTACTGAGACCTTCCTGAGACAGAAGAAGAGGAAATGTGACAGAAGGTATGGTATTTGTTCTAAAACAAGCAAAAAGGACAGGTGTGGAAGAGGATATGCCTCCTTATTTTTTCTTAGTTGATTTTCATAATGCGTTTGATATTACTGACCATTCAACTTTGTAGAAGGTTCTCCTACAACGTGCATATCCCGACAATATTTCCAATCTTGTCAAAACTCTTGATACTGGCATGAAAGCCTCAGTAAATCGGTTTAAAGTAAGCAACAGAGTTAAGCATGGCTGTGTGCTGGCCTTACACTCTTCCATATTTCTAACTGTAGTGCAAACCGGCTTCAAAGACTGTGACAAGTATGTACTGATTTAGATTCGACCTAAATCCGACTTAAATCTTTAATATCAATCAGTTCAAAGAAGCTGGTAAAACCGATAAAATACTTTAGAAAGAGCTTATGTTCCAGAAAGACACCTCATTTGTAGCACAAAATTAAAATGACACTCAGGAAAAAATCGGTGGATTTCGTAGGTCAGCTCAAGCCCCTGGGCTAAAAATTGCAGAAATGACGTGACAGCACATCACAGACGTGAAATTACATCAACAACCACCAGCTAGCTAATGTCACTAACTGCCTTGGGTCATTCGTCATTAGCACCAACAAGGTGGCTGAGGAGATAAACAACAAGAAGTCGAATCTCCAATCTGATATGGACGTCTGGAAACACGTGTGGCTCAATTAAAACCTTACCTTTAAAACCAAATGCAATGTATACAGGTTTAAAGTACTACTATTTAGAGCTGAGTTTCAAGCATAACCTCCGACGGAACCTGAAAGATAGATAGAGGGCTATTGGCTGCTGGTAATCTCTATCGAGAAGCAGATTGAAATGGAGAGAAATGGTTGGATAATATTTATATATGAAGCATTCCCGTTAGAATTAAGTAAAAAATGAAATCAAATGTCCATTTTGGTCCGAGTTACCCTGTACACGAAGTAGTACGTATATTTTCAAATAGTTGTTAAAATCCAGGATACTAAATTCGACACCACTTTATATACCAAATCCACTGAAGCACATCAGTATCTTAAAAGCAATTCTTATCATCGTTAAATTCTTATTCCCTCTCGACCCAAGTCTTAAGTTTACACATCTTCTACGTTAATGTAAATTTTTATCCTTTTATGTGATTAGAAGTTACAACTTACCTAGTCCCACAAAAATTTCCTAAGCACTCTCCAAATTGTATAGAAACACCTTACTTCTTGATAGAAAAAATATTTGAACATAGCAACACAAGTTCAAGAAAATTAGAACAATTTCGAAAAATAACTATAAACTATAGTATATGGTCAGTGAACATTCCAATTTAGAATTAATTTGGAAAAAATAATTTGAGAGATACCCTTGTTCCCATTGACTTTGTTAGAGAGAGAAAACTATGCCTTGTAATCATCCTTTTAAATTTCAACAACAAAGACATTTTGTATGATAGGACAAGCTTTCGTATATTACCTTCGTCAGGTCTGGTCTATATTTACAATGTAGGCGTATATAAAGTAATCTAAAAATTCCAATGTAGTATATGGAACTTAAAGCATGGAACATAAACATTGTCATATAGGTTTCACTATCAGCAAACCTCACCAACGTTTCAACAGTTATCCTTCCGAAATACGAAATCGCAACATAATATTTGGCTTGATCAGTCATTTTTGTGAAAATTCTTCTGATTTTCAAAATAGTTTAAAAATTTATATCCTACAAGTAAATCGGCCAAGATTTATTGCTGAGTGTTAATATTGTCAAAATAACCCGATTTAAATTTTTTGTTCCTGATGGTACAAACTGTAGTTTGAGTGGAAATGGTCAAACGTATTTCAGTTTACTCAAATAAGAATAATATCAACGTTTTACTCACAAATTATTGTTCTTATCATTTTTATTGTCACCTTTATTATTCATTATTTTATTGACCATTAGTGTAGTTATTACGGCTTAGAATTGCTCTTTATATTTATTTTTTGTTTATTTTCAAAAATGTTTTTTTGTTTTATGTATTCAATCAGTTATAGATATGTATTCTTCTAGTATTGTTTCCATAAACTAGTTTTCAGAATGTTTGAATTTTCCAATTTAGTTTGTCTGAGGAAGAAACCATAAATTACGAAATATTTCAAGGAATCGCTTATTTTCTTGTTGTTTCTGCTTTTTAGTTATTTAAAGAAGAAACAAATCCCATAATTAAAAATACCACATTATGTTCGTAAGAGATGATGAGTAATTTAAATATGTATCTCTCTAACATACATAGATGATGAGATTTAGTAAAATATTTCCTTAAAAATTTGGTCGACCCGACCAGACCAGTTGGAAAAGCCTGAAAGGAGAAGGGGAAGAAGATTCTAGGATTGGAAATACAGAGTTTGAAAGTTGTTGTATTAGGCCAAATAAGATAAAAATGATCCATTAAAGCACAATGCTCCTGATTTAAACCTAACTTTATTCAGGGAGAGTAGGTATAGAAGGTGTGCCCAAATATTTGTAAACCCCGCTCTACCCTGCCTTCTCCTATGTTTTTATCATGTTGGTATGAGATGTTCAAACTGTCTCAGCATAAGGATTCCCCCTTTCAGTGTTGATTATCTTCCTCTGATAGTCTTAACTAACATACATTATTTTGTGCTTCTTCTTTAGACATGGAAATGTTTGTTTATTTTCATGTTCAAGATGAGACATTTTAAATATGACATTCAATGCTGTAATAAAGAATAATTTAACATAAATTGTTGCCATGTCACTCACGAAAAAATATGTTGACACTGGTATTCTTCCAACAGTCAATATTTGAACGTGTTCATGCTTCTGAAGAATATTATAGGAAGAAACAAAAAATAGTATAAATTTTTCAAAATATGGAAAATTACTTGAATGTAGTACATTTTACCATGGAATAGGACTAGAAAATCTAAAATCAAATCCTGTCGTTCAGATCTTGTCTTCGCATTAAAATCACCAAGGATGAGGAGTAAGTGTTTGTTTTTTGTAAGTTTTGAAGTGCATTTTTCAAGCTGGTTGTAGAAATCCTCACGAATCTCAGGTTCCTTTTCACATCGAGCTTGTATTGGAGCATAAGCAACAACAACGTGACCTTTGTGTTTGTCATCAAGTTGAAAGATAGCTGTTAATATTCTGTCTGTTATCCGTTTAAAGCGATGAGAAAGGTCACTTTCAATAGCTAGAGAAACTGCTCTTGCCTTGTATTCCACTGAAATAAAGTTCATACGTCCGACTAGTATTTTTGAGTTTCACATTGACTGTTTTGGTGTCTTCTTCTATAACATGGGTTTCAGTTAAACTGATCACTTGGAGGTTGTACTGAAGTGAGTCTTGCAAAATCATTTGTTGTTTCTGTTAATATCTACAACCTTGAACATTTAGAGTTCCAACATTTAAGTTCTTAATCAAAACAGTTGACTTTGACATTTTCTCTTGACAAGGCAAGAGCCTGTTGGCGTCACCCGAGCAGTCCGTTTTCCACCGAAAACTATTTCTGGACTCAAGAGCTCATGGAAATCTATCTACAAACACTGATCATAAGTTAGTCAGAGGAAAAATCAAATTTGAATGATGGAAACTAAAAAGACAATTTTGAAAAATCTGAAAAAATTGATGTAAACAAATTTACAGACCCAGAATTGCAACAGAAATATCAAAATGACCTCTAAAAAGACTTGAAATGGAAAGACAGGATAATGAAAAACCAGACACTTCCTGAAATAGAATAGCTAAAGCCTGTAAAGAAACTGCCAGAGACACTGTAGGCACCAAGAGAAATGGCAAGAATCGAACATCATTCCCAATAACACAAGAACTATCCAAAAAACCCAGAAAAAACTGAAGGCTGATAAAGAATTAGGTCAGAACAAAGATCACAGGAGAAAATTAAATAAGGAGAGAAATTCAACCTTAAAGGAGCTAAAGAAAGAGCTACGAAAAGAAAATGACAAAGAGTTAGATAAAGAACTACAAGACATTGAAAAATACAAGGATGATTCCAGCAAATGATACCAAGCGATCAGAAAAATTCAATTACACAAACCTCGGAAACCCCTTATTATTTTTGACTCCGATTTTAACCTGATATACTTACTGCGATTGGAATATGTCAAGGTGACTGTTGTCAGTACTGCTATTCATACTATACCTTGCATATGTATCAAACCCATCCAAAAGACCAACATCCTGAAGACTATCACAAGACTCTGTGGTCAGCACTAGATTGGATCATAGAACGAGATGCACCTCAGATTAAAATAGACCCCCAGTATGCAGATGACTTCACTTTTATCCGCTTAGAAGAAGTCAAGATAAACCAGGTTGAAATAATTGTCCCAAACATGCTACTTGAGAAAGGACTCCACATTAACAAGAGCAAAACTGAAAGGTACCACATAAACAGATACAATGATACCAAATAGAAATCCTGCAAATATCTTGGCTTACTCATTGGTACAGAAGAAGACATTAAGAGAAGGAAAGTCTCACACATGGCAGCTATGCTACCTTCGAATCCATACTGAAAAGCGTACTTGTCAGTGAACCTATCAAAAAAAGAATCTTCAAAGTATGTAGAGAGCATTTTCCTGTATAACTCAGAACTATGGACATTGAGTACCACACTTGAAAACTCCATCGACTCTTTTCACTGGAAACTACTAAGAAAAGTCATATACATGACATGGCCGAGAGTAATAACGAATGAGGAATTATACAAACGTACCAAAGTCACCCCATGGAGTCTCATGATAAGCAAAAGAAGACTGTCATGGTTTGGCCACCTACTTCGTCTACCATCCAAAATTCCTGCCAGAAAAGCACTGAATGCTTCTTTAAAAACTTGGAAAAAAACAGCTGGAAGGCCAAAAACATGACAATATAATACTGAATGACATCTCTAAATACTCTGATATCTTATTATCTGGAGACATAGAAAAAGATCTTGAACACCTAATGAACATTTGTTCTAACAGAAAGATTTGGAACAAAACAGTTGACTGCATTATGTTTTGTAAGAAGACGAGCATGATGATGATGATGGTGTCAATGAATGACAACAGCTCTCATTATTACAAAAATGTCTAACTGTTTTTGTTTTAATATACCAGGATCATTTTTTCAGTGAAAGGAATGCAGTTATGTTTGGAAAATAACAATTTGTCCAAATAAAATTTAATCTTTTTAAAAATTGTTGTTAAAGAAAATAAAAATTCCTAGTTGTTTAATGATAAAGGGGAGGAAAGTCATTATGAACAGAAAATAAGGATGAAAAGGCAACAATTACATAATGAAATTTACTATGAAATAACTTGAGAGCAGCAAAGATACTTGTATAATTGTTGTAGATAGATTAAACAATTGTAAGAATCCATTTAATCGACAACGGAAGGAACTAAAAATTTGCTTTCTTCTTTTCTTTCATCAAGCTTTGAATATGGAGGACAATTTTAAGGTGGTTGTTATTGATTTGGTAAAGCGTTGATATAATGTTACAACAGAAGTTACGAAAATAGAAATTTCATTTGTTTCCTTTCTGAAATAGCCCCCCAAAATTGCAGCAAAAATATAAAAGAGGATAAATAGAAAAATAATAAATTCCTCCTTTCGTTTCAGGAAGGAATGGGCTAACGATCTTAACACCTTACCTTAGTAAACCATTGTAGAAATGCAGTAATTGCTCAGTATGCCTGAACATTTGGCTTTTAGCAGGATTTTTTTTATTGGTGTAAATGATTATCCTTGGGTGCTCAGCCTGTTTTACGCTCATGACTGTATCATCCTTTTTCAACAGTGAACTGCAATAACATGTTTCAGAAACTGAGCACGATAATCGATTTGCCAACGTCCCTGAAAAATCTCTATTTTGCGTCACAGTTCCTTCTTGTTACTAATATTATTATATTTGCTGTATTTCAATGTGTTAAAATTTTGTTTATTCGGTGGTAGGACACCAAAAGTATGTCTTTGATTAATTTTCAGGAAATAACGAATAGGGTATATTTACAGGTAACGGCTTATATTTATGCCAGATACTAGAGATTAACAATAGTTTATTAAACCATGTATCCCTGTCTAACAAATATGCATATAATAGAGGTATTTAACAGTTGAGGGTAACAAGAATACTTATGTACTTTCAGGCTGTGGTCGATCCTGTCCTTTTTGTGAGCCCTGGTCTAGTTGACCAGACTGGTAACACCTGGATGGGTCCCTCCTCAGGATTACTAGTGAAGGCCAACAGCAAAACCAGCTGGTATACCGATGCTTAGGTGGAGCAGCTACGACCAAGAAAGTCAACGGCTGCATGCAGGGTGAAGAACTTTCTAGAAGAGAAATGGTGGCTTCTTTAGTCGACCCAGTGGAAGGTCGATGCTCGCAAAAATCATTGTTAAAGGAAACTGATAAAGCTAAAATAAATGGCCTGAACATGGTCTCTAATTCTATTAAAAACACCCCGCCGGTATGCTTGGTCATGTACAGCTGGTGACAACAAAATGTCTTATTACTGCACACAAAAATCAACTTAAATGTGGATCACAGAATGTAAGAAAACTTCTAGAGGAAGGCAAAATCGAAAAATGTCATATTTGAAATGGATGGACTAAATATCACGTTCTAGGTATCAGCGAAGAAAGATGGAAGGATGCAGGCAAAATAACGTATCCAACAGCGTTCTTTATCTTTTCATGTGAAGAAAAGCATCAAACAGTAGTTGGAATATTTTTTGATAAAAACGTTTCAAATTGTTAAATTGATATTATGCAATATTAGATTGAATTTTATTGTTGAAAGTGAAAAGTCACCCATTTAACATTTCGTTTATATAGTATATGCAAGTATATGCACCAAAATTAGAGCAAACAGAAAAAGATTGTGATGAATTTTATGAAAATCAGGATAAAGCGAAAAATTAATGCAAGTCTCATGAAATCATTGTTATCATGGAGATTTAAATGCAAACAGTTGCAGTGGGAAAGAGGATAGCACAATTTGTTGGCCAATTTGGACTGGGAACAAGAAAGGATAGAGGAGGCAAGTTCATTCAATGGTGTAAAGCAAACAATCAAGTTACAATGAACACATGGTTCAAGCACCATCCAAGAAGACTATATACATGGTCCAGCCCAGGTCATGGAATTACGTAATTAAATTGACTTTATCACTGTAAATAAGCAATTTCAAAATTCCATGCAACAGGTTTAAGGTTATCCATAGGCGGTTTGCAGCAGCAATCATGTTTTGATTTTATGCAAACTAAAGGTAAAACTTGACAAAAATAATAATGAGACTAATTCTGACACAAATAACGAAAAGCACTATTCCAGGGATAACTTTTAGTCAATTCGGATTTAGCCCAAACTCCGGAACAATAAATGCTATAATTATATTGCAAACCATATACCAAAAGGGCCTTAGAAATGAATAGAACCCTTTTTGTGCTTTATTGATTACAGTAAAGCTTTCGGCAGAGTTCAGCATAAGAAATTTACAGAAATTTTAAGCACTTTAGATATATATGGTAGAGAAATGAGAATCACCAGAAACCTGAATTGGGATCAAACTGCCGGTGTGCGTATTGATGGAAAAGTGAATAAATTTGTCAAAATAAGAAGAGGTGTGAGACCGGGTTGTGTTTTGTCCCCTGATCTCTTCAATATATACAATGAGAAAGTATTATCAGAAGTAGAAAAGGTAGGTGGAATTTCCTTTGGTGGAGTTCCTATGAAGAACGTTAGGTACGCTAATGATGCTGTGCTTATTGCAGACTTCAATGAAAAATTGCAAGGGTTTCTTGATCACATAGAAAATCATTGTGAATGAATGGAGATGAATGATAATTATAATAAAACCTTCTCTATATCGATAAGTAAAGCAATACAGCACCAAAATGTTCAGTTAACATTGATGGAGTCGAAACCGAACAAGTTGATAGTTTCAACTGTCTTGGTTTAATAATCACATCTAACGCCAAATGCAAACAAGAGATAATTACAAGAATTGGCCAAGCAAGAATACTTTTACTAAAATGAGGGATATTCTCAAACATCCTTCTCTATCAGTAAAAACGATGGCAGTTTGAGTTCTTTGGACATATTTTTACAAAAGGAGGGTTAGAATATTTAGCTATCACTGAACAATTAAAAAGATGGAAAAGTAAAGGCAGAAGTAGGCTCATGTATGTGAGTAAACTAGCAAAACTAACCAACTTCTCAAATGTGGGAATCATAAAAAAGGCGAAGAATAGAAGAGAATGGAGAATCATGTTTACCTACGTCTTATCAAGGCATGGTACCTAAAGAAGAAGGAGAAAGGTAAAACTACGAAAGCTTAGAAAAGCAAAATCTGCTGCCAAGCTCTCAATTGAGCTGCTGAGTAATGATGCCGGTCCAAAACATCAATATTCTGTAGAGATAAAGAATACTTTTGATATTTTGCAAGACGAAACAGATCCAAACATCGTATGGAAAATGTTTCGAGAAGCTACAACAAAAGAGGCAGAAAAGATATCAAGGAAGATGAAAAAGACAAAGCAAATATGGATGACTGCTGAAATTTTGTAACTGATGGAAGAAGAAGAAAAGAAAAACACAAGAATCTGGCAAGCTACTGCGAACTGGATAAGGAGAAAAAAAACATGTTATGAAGAAAAGGAGAAATCGATAGCTAATAAATGTGAAAAGTTAGAAGCAATAACTGGCAAGAAGGTATATATTTCGAGTGGATGTACTAAGAGTGAAGATAAAAGCGCCATAATGTAAAAAGAGCAAATTCTTCGTGGTGGACAGAATATATAGGAGAATTGATTCCTGATGATCATGGCCAAAAACCAATGATCAAAAAAGATATTGATTAGCCATGTATAACTACGGATGAAGTGAATTTTGCGATGAATGCAATAAAAAATTAGAAAGCATGTGGACCTGACAGCATTTTAATAGAGTTTATAAGGGAACGTGATGAGTTCGGTGCTGTCACAAATATAATGAATGTCATTTACAACACTGGCACAAATCAGTATTTGTAGGTTTACGTAGAAAAACAGTAGCAGTAGAGCATGAAAAGCAGAGAACTATCAGCCTGATGTGTCATGAAACGAAACTAATTGTAAAAGTGCTTCTTAACAGGTGAAGAGTAGAGATTAGGAGTGAAATTTCTGTCTTACAGAACGCATTTATTGAAGGTAAAGAAACCTGCCGTGCGATCTTTATAGTGACAATGTTATCAGAAAGAGCAACTGAAATGCAAATAAATGTTTACCTATATTTTTTCGATTACAGCTAAGCATTCAAAAAAAGCAAGACACACTGAATTCTTTCAGGTGCTAGAAATTCTAAACATTGATCGGAAGGACCTCCGTTTAGTAAGAAATTTGTATGTGGAACAAATCGCAGCCATCAAGATAGAAAATGAAATGAGTGAATGGCTACTAAGTAAAAGAGGAGTTAGACAAGATTGTATTATGTCTCCAGACTTGTTTAACTTTAGAAGAGAAATGATTTTGTGAGAAATAAAAAGCATATCTGAGGTCAAAGTGGGAGGAGGTAATATAAACAACGTAAGGTACGCACATGATGCGGTTCTTAATTCAGAAAGTGAGAATTATTTTCAAGAGCTCTTGAACAGAGTAGTTCTTATGTGTACATGGTAAGTGCATGGTAATATCAAAGGAAAAAATAATATCAAACTGTAATTTTAATGTTAAGGGGGGGGATCCAAAACGTACACCAGTTCTGCTACCATTGTAGTATGATTACATCTGACGGAAGATGCCACAATAAGGTGGCGAGAAGGATCGAAATTGATAACGACACCTTCTATAAAATGAAAGGAGTACAGATGAACAGATTTTTATAGCTGAAAACCAAACTAAGAATACTAGAATGTTATGTTTGATCAGTTCTCTTACATGGGTGTGATGTACATGGTAAGAAAACAATTCACAGTTTCACAGTCACTTTAGTAGTAACACAGCTCTGGTGACTCAAAGCTTTGTAGGTAATTTCTTGTGTACAAAGAAACTTTTTGCTTTGTGAATAGTAATACAAATGCAATGTCAACTCAATTAAATGCAAAATGTGTAGTGAGGATTAATAAAATAAATGTGGCCATTTTTTTAAAAAAACGACCTGTAAATAGATTTTTGGAAAAATTCATTTTCTTAGCAACATATTCTTTTGGGAAAAGCATGTCTCAGTTGTAATATAATATCTGCTTTGGTGCAAATTTTAATAATACTTTCTGGAACAGTTTAGTTAAAAATATGTATTCAGTTAGACATACACACAGAGGATTGACTCTGCGTCAANAGTCAATAGGGCAAAATATCTGGTTACTCAAAGCTTTGTAGGTAATTTCTTATGTACAAAGAAACTTTTTGCTTTGTGAATAGTAATACAAATGCAATGTCAACTCAATTAAATGCAAAATGTGTAGTGAGGATTAATAAAATAAATGTGGCCATTTTTTAAAAAAAACGACCTGTAAATAGTTTTTTGGAAAAATTCATTTTCTTAGCAACATATTCTTTTGGGAAAAGCATGTCTCAGTTGTAATATAATATCTGCTTTGGTGCAAATTTTAATAATACTTTCTGGAACAGTTTAGTTAAAAATATGCATTCAGTTAGACATACACACAGAGGATTGACTCTGCGTCAAATTTTGTTACCTTACCTGAATTTTATCTAATAAAAGGAGGAAATGATCAAAGGGTGATTTTCTGGTAAGAAATCATCTGTGCTATTGTCAATACAAAATGATAATGCCAATCAATATTTTCATATTTTGCCTTTCTTTTGTATTACAAGCTGAATCCAGGCAGTACAACGACCATGTGACTCTAGTGTATACTTTGCACCAGTAAAAAAGATGTTGTTTCATTAACATGTAATGCGATTTCTTGGAGCTCAGATATTGATTGTTCTAGCAAGGGCCAAAGGAAAACATAAACTATTTTTCTCAAACCGTTGAGTGCACTTCTGAGAACCATAGCTTTCCAACTTAGCTTTTTATCAACTTGATGGCATGAAGTAGTGTAAAACCAACTTAACATGAGAAAAGGTCATCGTTCGATTCTCAGCAATGTTCCTAGAAATACATACTTTGCAAGTATGCCACATTAAAAAAACCCTCTGGATTATTTAGGGAGCTAAAATTTATCCTAAATGTTGTTAATTGGTAGGCATTGACAGGCCAGAGATCCTCCAAGTAGTCCATAATGGCATTTAAGATATTTTATCTATCACATTAAAAAAGTAAGAGATCATTCTTCCAGAGTTTCACATGAAATAAGTGTAATAACAGCAAATAGAAACAACATAAAAAAGAAGTGTTCGGGGCGAAAGAAGGAATTTTATACGCTAACCAAAAACCATGGTTGCCTATTAACTAAAATTATTTTAAAAGATTACCGGGCTGATGCGTAGAGACTTAATCACTTTTGACATAGTACAATAATTGGATCGGTTTATTTAAATTCTACAATCCAAAATTATCTCTTAAATGTATAAATATTATGGGCAAGTTGACTGGAGGCTTTGAATCCATTTCATAATCAATGTGGGCAGGCATATAATGAATTAATTCCAATTAAAAATAATATTTGTAAACAAACCCAGTAGCTTTCTTTGCTTCAAATTCAGGTTTTTAAACAAAGCAGAATTTGAACGAAGGAGAGTTGCAGATGTTGTTTTCTTCTTGTTCCACATATTACTTGATACTATCTTTTAAACAAATTCTAATACTAACCAGCTCAAAAAAACCCTAGAAAAACACGATTGTTTTTAATTCACCTTTTAACCAGAAAAGTGTACAAAAACAGCCTTTTCCATCACTAATGTGATGGAAAAGGCTTTTAAAACACTTGAGTGAATTACCTGAGTTGGTAGAAATCATAGGAATATTTACAACTTTCAAAAGAAATAAATGAATTTAAAGAAATACACAAAATGTTTGGTTTTATATTTACAGGTAGAAGCTATGAATGCACCACAGTTCCAGTTATCTTAACCCACTATACCTACTAATCAAATGACCATCAGCAACCTTTCTGTAATTGTTGATCTCTTTTCCATTGTATCAACTGGAAAATGCAGTATGCTATTTGCCATCTATAAAATAGATTTCAGCAAGGATCATGAACACCACATACTTAAAAAAATTAAATTAAACTATAAATTTTTTCTTTGCAATGTTGAATTGTAGCAAAATGAATGAAAATAGAACCTTATTTCTTTCAAGTAATTAGAAGAAAATTTAATGCAGAAAACTGATTTGCTATAAAAGGTAAATTTATAAAATTGATATAAATTTATAAATTTTATTTCATAGCAAATGGTAATCTAAAGTTGGTGTACAGAAAACTATTGCTGAAGTTAAAAGACATCATTATATATTTGAGAAAGCATGTTTGTAAGGGNTCTATCACATTAAAAAAGTAAGAGATCATTCTTCCAGAGTTTCACATGAAATAAGTGTAATAACAGCAAATAGAAACAACATAAAAAAGAAGTGTTCGGGGCGAAAGAAGGAATTTTATACGCTAACCAAAAACCATGGTTGCCTATTAACTAAAATTATTTTAAAAGATTACCGGGCTGATGCGTAGAGACTTAATCACTTTTGACATAGTACAATAATTGGATCGGTTTATTTAAATTCTACAATCCAAAATTATCTCTTAAATGTATAAATATTATGGGCAAGTTGACTGGAGGCTTTGAATCCATTTCATAAGCAATGTGGGCAGGCATATAATGAATTAATTCCAATTAAAAATAATATTTGTAAACAAACCCAGTAGCTTTCTTTGCTTCAAATTCAGGTTTTTAAACAAAGCAGAATTTGAACGAAGGAGAGTTGCAGATGTTGTTTTCTTCTTGTTCCACATATTACTTGATACTATCTTTTAAACAAATTCTAATACTAACCAGCTCAAAAAAACCCTAGAAAAACACGATTGTTTTTAATTCACCTTTTAACCAGAAAAGTGTACAAAAACAGCCTTTTCCATCACTAATGTGATGGAAAAGGCTTTTAACCAAAGAGAGACTAGATATCTATACTTGATCTTAGCAGAAAGCCAGAAAAGCGATCTACTCAAACTACTATTGAAAATTGAAATTAGAGTTAATAGCAAAAGTAAGTTTCTAAAAGTGTCGATGGATATAATGATCCGTCAAAAACTAAAGTACGGAATACAATGTGGTACAAAGTTCATGTGGTGTTGGATGAAACTTTTGAACTGTCCCTGCTCTTACGGAGACTTACAAACACCATGATCATGTATTAAAAATCTTGTCAGAGTTGTTATTTGCTAAACGTGTATCAATAGTGCAGAGAAAGATCATAGCTGATCATATTTTTACCCGTTGTACCAAATCAATGCCAAATCCTAAACACTGGTATTAAAGAAAAAAGTAATCATAGCATTCTGTTCCATACCGATAAAGCCAGAACCCAAAAGATGTTTACGTTGTGCAGGTAACAGGCAAAAGATGGACAACAACGTAAGATAAAACTGGAAGATAAGCAGTAAAGAAATGGATATGGAAACAAATTAGATATGGACTGTTCAAATTGAACAAACAAAAAATGCAATCAACAGAATTACAAAAAATTATGTTTCTGTAGTACAACAAACTCGATTCAAGATGGACAGCCATACACTTGGGGTTTTATCATCATTAAAATTAGAGGGCAATTTCGTTCAATACTTTTTTTATCATTCAGATATTGTTTTCTGTGATCTTTACATAAAATTAAGGTCAGGAACTTTCTGTATCAATTTTTTTTCAAGATATTTGGAAGTTGTCTAAAGCAATTCTTTTTAGTCGCAAAGGAGTTTTACAAATCGTGAAAGTAGAATTACTTTCTTTCTTCAGCTGCCTTGGACAAAAAATCAGCAAAGTTTTTAACATGCTACAGATTTTGCTTTTGTTTTCCAAAATATGGTGCTCGGATTTGTGAAGGTATTGTGTATAATATAGCCGCTGTAGTTTAGAGTTTACAGTTGAAAGTAGCCTTTACTGTCTTATCGTAATAACATATCAAGAGTTTTTAGATTTAATCTAATGTGTTTAACCCGCAAAGTAATGTCACCGCTCTTTCATCAGGGGGTTGAAAATGTGAAGTTAGTGGATTTTTCTCAGTGCTCTATTTAATTACGGAAAATTCTTTCAGTTCCCTGATCGACGTTTACTTATTAAGCCCTCACCAATTCCCAACTTCTTCCTGATATTAAAACTGCTGATTTACCATTAAATTGTGGATGAATGAAATAAAAATCCTTCAAATAAATAAATGAATCAGTATACTTTCCCATAAATGCATTACTTTAAAAACTGACAATGGAAACATAAACTTTTCTTTAATCTTGAACCTATCAGTAACAAATATTAATGGAAGAAGTCTCTGTATATCTTTTGTCATAACAGATTTACATCAAAGAAATTAAAATGAATTTTGGAAAAGAGTAAACTTGTTTACTAAGATTATAACTTTGAGAGCAGCTTCACCAATACAAGAGTAAGTTAGTGTCTGCTTGCATTTTCTTGGTCAAAGGCTAAATACTCTGAGTGTTTTCCCTTCCTTGCTACCGCAAAGGTTAGTGATTCAAGGAGAAAATAATAAACTCTGAAATGAGCTAAATTTTAACCTAGTAATTCATAGTTTGGATATACGCTCTGAGCTGTAAGTGTTTATGTGCTCCTACATAGGTCATAACTCGCATACAGCCTTATGCTTTTTGAATAGCACTAGACATTATCTATAATCTGAAAATGTATATTTCCGTTCTTTAATCTGAGTACAGCTGTTTCATTTAGGAATCAATCTTAAATTTCCTTGATTGCCTTAGCAGTGTTTTTATTTCCTTTTCCATTGATTCTTTTTCATATTACCAAGAATCAACATCAGTACTTTTTCAAACTTAAATATACTAGAACTTAAATATATTGTTATCTTTCAGCGTTCCTTTCTGTGGACGATTTATTGAATGTGGGACTTGCCTGTCAATTTTAGTAAATTGGTTGTAAGAAGGAAAAGCTTTACATATTTCCATTCTTCAGCTGTAAAACATTCTAGCATTTCATGACTTTCTGTCTTTCTATTTCATTATCTACATTGTAATTACAAATAGTAATAACAAACTTAATTTAATAGAATATTTTAGCATACAACAGAGAGGTATTTTTTGTATTTTCTCGTATGAGTCTTGATGTGAAATTTTAGATTATGACTGTAAAGAAGATGAGAATATGTTCTGTGAAGAATGTTAGTTTTTTGGCATTATTTTATGATTTCAATATGTGAGGTCAATTTTGAATGTGGATTTTCCAATTAAAAGTAAGCAAAATGTGCATTTATTACAAAGAGACTATAAAGCTTTTTGAAATATCACATTGTACGCTGACACAAAACTTTGTTAAAAGATAGAAAGTTGATATATACCTAAAGTTAAAACAATACACTTTCCAATTGAAAATAGTTAAACTCATCTATCCTGTACAGATAGAAAAGAATTGACAGAAAAGCTTACTAGTTCTATTCTTGAATGGATATAAAAGAAAAGTTTAAATCATAACACATGTGGTAATACCGTTTAACCTTTTGTGGGAATTTTTATATTTTGTACAATTATTAGAATATATCTCGTCCAATTTTCTCGTTCTTTGTAAACAATGCCTTAACAAATTTTCTACATTTTCCTTACAAAAAATACCCTTAATATTCTAAGTGCTTCTTTTTGTGAGGCACATTGCAATGCCTCTGTTTCCATATTCAGTTCATACTTTTCATTTTTGCTTCATAACTTCCTCTCGGCTATTTTATGCATGTCATTTATTAACTGTTTATACTACTTCCTTTCTCTCCAGAATGGAATGCTTTTCTTCTTTCACTCTACTTAAAATTAACATTTTTTCTTAACACTTGTCCTTGTTACAGTTATATTCATTATTCCTTGTTCAACTGAGATTCTTGCTTGCTATGTGAAGTTATTCTTTCAAATTCAAACCAACTTTTTGCCTTTAAATTCTGTTGGCAGCTATTTGGATATTCTGGCAGGATATCTCAAACAGAGACAACCCAAGGTTTTTTGTCAACATTTTGTTCTACGCTTGGAGTCTTTTTTTCTTCACTACAGTTATCCCTCTCCTATAGGTCTTTAAAACCTAGCAATTTACCTCGACATCTCAAATACAGTCGAATTAAGTTATTTACATGTTCTTGTATCTGCCTCTCTTAGTAATTTTCATGGCTTCTTTGTCCTTAAGTCCTATTTCCTTTCATTTGATTATCTTCTCTCTACTCAAGACTGCATAAATTTCAAGCTGAACTCCATTTCAAGGTCTACAGAGAAGGCAAAAACTCTCTGGCCAAAACTATTGTTTCGTCGTAACGTTTTTAGAGCAATTTAAGATCTCCGAAAAGAGAATGTCCTATCTTTTTGAAATTGACGTTTTCATTCCTCACTAGCATTTATGTTCCTTAAAACGCAGATTCAGGACATTATTCGCAGGATAAGTAAAGGTAGTGGAATGCTATCTTCCTGAGATATTAGTTTCTGTTTATCTTTGTTTCCAATACTTATTAAGATGTCACTTTCGTCTCTAGGTATTAATACTACCTTTTCCCGGCTTTAGTGCATTGCTAGCGACACTAAAAAGCATTTATTAATATGGTTTTTCTGACCATATAACCGTTTACACAATTGCAGGAGATACCAAGACAAGATATTTCTGTCGGGAATCTCTAAAAATACCCTCATTACTTAATAATTTCTCTTGGTCTATCCATGTCCCACTACTCGATGACAGCCCCTCTCGATATATTTAAGTATATAGTTATCATTATGAATGGAGTTCATATTTCCTGAAATCATTCTGTCCAAACTCTGGACATCAAAAGTAAACAGAATGTTGGTTATTAATTATTCACTGCATTTCCTTTGGAGTACACTACAGGTTTCTCTTTCCCTCTTTAACGCCTCGTCAAGCTTGTCAGCAATCTTTTCATAAGCTCACTTACACTTAGTTATCTACAACACTTACACACCTTGTATTTCTGGAGCTTTCCAAAAGAACTTTATTCTTGGCTGTCTAGCAATGGCTACTTTTGTTATGTTAGGGTAACCCTGTTTTACATCTATCTTGTCCTAATTCAACTCTATCAACCAATCTTCTTCTTCGTTATACTCTTTACCTATCTTGGTTTGTTATCTGAGTATAGAATCTTATTTGGTCTGTCATGAACATATAGTTCTGTTGATACATTACTGAATTCAAATTTTCGTTTCCTTTCTAGTTATAAATGTCTTTGGTTTGCACCACTTAACAATATGTTGTTACAATGTTATTACTTACAAGAATCAAATTAGTCACATGATTAACTTGTTTCTCTATGACATTGTATTTCTTTATATCAGCTCTAAAAGACACCAGTCCTTTAGTTCTTAATTGTATTTTCAGCCAGTGTAACCTATACAGGTATCCTCTTACGTAAACTGTCATTTACCATAACCTTTTCAATCAATGATTCATACCAGATTATGATAAAAAACCAAGCTGAAATGACCTACTCTACAACTAAACATCAAAAGAAATATCTCCAGTAGGGTTGTCATCCCATTTTTATTTCTTTTAATGTCTTCAGCAATCCTACTACTACAATAATTGATTTTTAGCTCAAACTCCAAGAATCTTCTATTCTTTCTAATTGTTCTTTTTTGAGTTCAACTGCTTTTCTCAGTCCTTTTTCCACCATTTCCATTTTTTTAACATCCTGTAACTATCCTTTCTAATTGTTTAACTGTTTTCATCCACTGTTTTACTACAGTATTTACACTTTATCATAACACTGTTAACTTCTTTTGACTACTTTGGTTTAGCAGTTGAAGAAGCTTGCTTTTATTTTCTCTTTTTGTACTAGCTTTCTCTGCTCACTAAGTAGATGATTAGAACTTCTGTCTAGTTTTCAACACATTATGTTCATGTTGTCTGACTAAATAATCATGTGGGTTTTTTTATTAAAAGACAGAATCCATAGTTTCTGTCTTTCTTTTCAGGATTCAAACCCTCATTCCAAACCAGAGTGCTTCGCCTTTTATTTTCTTAGTTTGTCTCAGGAACTTGTATTACATTTAAAGCATTTTTAATTTACTTTCTAGCTGTCTTTATTGCAAAAAATAATCGTGCAATTTTAAATACACTTTTCGTTGTTTTTCCCAAAGAGAACCTTGAGTCATTACAGGCTACAAAAAAATCTCTTAAACCAACTTTAAATCCATTTCTTTTCCTTTCTTTGACAATATAGTCTATTATTGCTACTTTTAAAATGATATGGAATAAGCATATCAAGCAGTTCATTATTTCTTTAATTAATATTCGGTTACCATCTTTGNAGAACCTTGAGTCATTACAGGCTACAAAAAAATCTCTTAAACCAACTTTAAATCCATTTCTTTTCCTTTCTTTGACAATATAGTCTATTATTGCTACTTTTAAAATGATATGGAATAAGCATATCAAGCAGTTCATTAGTTCTTTAATTAATATTCGGTTACCATCTTTGACACAAATGCTGACAGTCTTTTCAACATTCTTCATTTGATTTTTTCGTGATCCTTATTTTTCTGTATCCAATAATTCTGCAGGACCTTCAAATACTTTATCCACCATTTTACTGCAGTGATGGTGTATTATCTAATTGGAGCACCATTCCATCAAAATTAATTTTTCGATGTCTTTTGTGAATTGAACATTTATTAGCCCATAATGCCATGCTAATAATATACTTTCAAAATACCCCTACTTCAAAATGAAAAGCATTAAGTGCTTTATTATTTGTGCAAACAGATAAGTGTCTTACTTATGTAGCAGAAAATTCACTGTTATACTAATTTTATTAAAGCCTTTAATAGTCTTAAAAGAAGCAAACTTGAAAATAGGAACAGAAGAAATAGAAGAAGCAGCAAGAGAAAGAAAACGCTGGAGAGACATTACACGTGTTATAGAGGGCGCAAAGTCTACCAACGACGAATAGCGTGGTTGGTAGACATTGACATTGATTGAAATAATCTGGTTTCATTAATTTCAAAATGTTTCTTTGAGTCTATTTCTCTACAAAGTCATAACATCCGTATTTTATCTGTGGTAATCTTAAACTACATGATAGCAAAACAACATTGATAAAGAACACATGGAATTGTTAATAACCAAAAAACATGTGTGCACCAAACTGAATTCGAAACTTCTTTTACTGTCATAGCCACATACTGTACCAAATTAGCTATCTTTTATTCCAGAGTAGTAGTAAAAACCGATAGAAGGAAAAAAATCCTTTTGACAAAGACTATTTGATAATACATACTTAAATACATTACTTGACTCCATTGCAACCTATTCTCTTAAAGATTCTTATGTCCATTAAAAGAAACATGCTAACATTCTTCAGACAAAAAATTGCATTAACATGATTAACAACAAGGCTTCTGGGAAAATGACTGAAAAAAGTAATGCAATATTATCCTTCCAGAGGCGAGTATGAAGAAGCATATCATTACACGTTAATGTCTCAATATATAAACCCCTTGCAAAATAATACTACTACAAACCAGGTCGTTGTGTAGCACGATTTTCAATAGGTATTGTATCCGAAGTTACGGTAAAGGAAGAGTAAGCTCAGAGTAATTTCACAGGGTATCTTTCAATTAAAGTCAAAGAAACTCTCTATGCAAATATTTCAAGTGTAATGGTTCTACGATATTCACAGTTATGAGTGCTAATAGCGATAGGATAATCTCCCACTGCCTAAATTGCTTCCAATGGTGTCGTCTCAGCTATCCCTAGACAAACATGTCCAGCTACTGGTCTTCATGTGTGGTTTAGACATTATGCCTGGATGAACTTTTTTTGCCTACAAGAAAAAGGAAACCGGGGGAACAGTTGCACCTGGTAACATTTTGCCCTGGCTAAACGAGACTTGCCTGTATGAGTGAGCAGCCCATTGAAGAGAAGGAAATATCCAATTTTAAATCAACCCGGATATGGTGTTTGAGTAAAACAATGTAGAAAGTAGATAGCCGAGTGCTCTTTCCTTGGCTACTAAAGTGGTATAGAGGAAATTTGACTTATCAAAACTGAATATTTCCTTGTTCCCTCTGCAGGCAATTTGGGTGCCCTTGCATTTATTTTTAGTCCGTATAAACCAGTGTCACATCTCATGGTTTGTCTTGGCTGGGTATTTCGACTCTAGTCATTGTTGCTTAATGCACCGCTCTTTCCTGGATGTTAAGTATGTCCCTTACACCATACTAACTCATTTTTATTCTTATTATGGCAATTCTCAGTAAATGTTGAAAAGATAAATCAAAGTCTTATTACTTACCCGGACCTCTTTTTATCTACTTTACAAACATTTACGGTCTTCTTTGTAATTATATTGACTTTGAATACTATGTTGAATATAGATCTACAGGTTATTTCTTTCTTTAGGTTCACATCTCCAAAGCATTATTCTGTGCTCAAAACTGAGAACGTTAGTACCCAACAGCCCTCCACCCACTTCTTTTTTTTTACTGGCTTCTTAATTTCCATGGCATTTATGTCATAGATTTAGATGTATGTGTCACGAAGCTTATCACAAATAATTAACTTTTTGATAAGATTTCCAAACAGATGTGATCCAAATCTTAGAACTTTGTATCTCCCCCGTACCCTTAACCCTAACTTATATTTGCTGAAAAACTTTGTTTCACTGGGAAATTTCGATCATTTCGTGATTACTGATCTAATTTCCTTTGACCCCAAGATACTCAAATACCAATATCGCATGTCGCTCTCTACGATTATAAGAGAACAGACTGAGTTAGTGCTTTTTATTTTCCTGTGTTTTTTAAAGTCACATCTTGGCCCTAAGCTTACATTGATACTTTGGTCAATGGTAGGAAATCATAGTATAAACGTCTTTACTCTCCTTAAGTTTTATCAGCCTGTGCAGCTGTCATTTCGCATCTTCTTAAAAATTCTAAAGGCACTGGCCAGAATAGTATTCCATCCATTGCACAACAAAAACAGGGCCAAGAAATCTCATCTTTTGTCTAATAAAACATTTTTCAATGAGTATTGTTTTTCTTCCTGCTGGAAAACAGAATCTGTCGTTTAGGGTTTTGAGAACTTTGCAAAATTTCCATTATTTATTGATTGTTATTCCAAATGTCTTATAGCCTATTAAATTCTCGGCTGTTGATTCTATTATCAGCGCTTTCCTATCTGGTTAAAAATGTTGAGATCCTTGGTCACTTTTCTTACAGCTTTTGTTTATCAGTCTACTGCTGACCTCATATTTAATGTGACATGGGTACATACATAAATATTGCTGCAAATCTTGTAAACAAATAAAAAATTGAATGGTTAATAACATTTATGCCAATAACTAATTGACATTTTTAGGATAAAGTTGATTTGAGATTCGTAATATTTGATCTTTTCAAGCAGGTATTTTGCATGCAATAAAATCTAACAAAAGCTATACAGAGGTCAAATTAGGTAGATTTTCATTAAATAATATATGAGAAATAAGGAAAAAATAGTAAACAAACATGCAATTTTATTGTCAATCGGGTTAAATGCAGGGTTTTATTTTTGTGATAGTACAAAGAAAACTATTTGCAAGATTACACAAAAACCAATAATACTCATTTCATTTTAGGAAAATAAAGCGCTTTTATCAAAATAGTGTTTTACATGCTTCCTTAAAATAGTGCAAGGACATTTATCTATGAGAAACAAAAGTTTGAGGCTTTAAAGTAATTTTATCATGGTGTGCGTTACATATCTTTTTTCTCTGATTGATATTCCTGTAAAATATAGTACTTAGGATCTTCATCATACTTGCAACCAGAAGGCTATTTGTGTCAAGCAAAGTCATATGTTTCATTCATACACAATAACTAAGTGAACGTGTTTAAATCATTGGTTCTTTTTCTACGTTATAGTAAAAGAGACAGAAAATTGAAGATCTTAAAATTTGGAGAAAGCAAACTTCTTTGGGAAAAGTGCAACAGCTTTATATCGACACTCTTTTGGTCTCCATTTCAGGTTGCTAATATTTCCTGTCATAAAGTTACCTTAATAACAGGTAGACCTAGGCAAAGCATTGCATTCCTGCAGCATGCAGAAAGATTATCCTCAATTTTTAAATGTTATAAATCATCAAATTTCATCAACCGGAAGTTAAAGCCTTCCTTGTAGCCCTGATATGCAAAGAATATTAGCAGTTCTAATTTCTAGAGTTTCTAGAGTCTTTTTTTTAATATTTATGCCAAAGGAGGTACAATTTTGTACCTCTTATTACCTACGTTAAGCTGTTTTATCACCTTTTACATCCATATGTAATTTTATTTACTAATGAAATGCCGTATGCTTCTGATTAAGATCTTTTACTAGAGTAAAGCAATAAAAATGAGCATTGGTATAGCTATTAGTTTGCTCAATTTTCAGCAACAAGATGAAATGATATGCTGAAATATTATTAAAATAATGGTAGTTAACGAAATGCTCATTGGTAATTGCCCCACTTCATTGGTGACATTTTCTTTAACTGGGATTGTAATGAAAACTCTAATTTATTAAAGTTGTTACTAAAGGTTACAAGTAAATAAGGCGTACCTCATGTGGGATGGCAAAGCACCCAGTAGTCTCTCTTACTAGAATTGCAGTGAAGTCATGGAAAACAGCACGATGGGTGTATCTCCTCAGCGATGAATCATTGGTCTTAAATCTGGAATGTACTTAATGCCAAATGGATGAATCAGTGCTGATCAACGGCTAGGATCTACTGGTTTACTTAGCTAATCACTGTGCTTATCGGTACAGGACGTGTTCACTGATAGATTTCAGAGCCACAGAAATGTTAATCATCTCTCATATACCGTATTTCCTCTTACAACAGTAGTGTTTAGGAAATTTATAATCAAATTTTTATGTGTTTAATTTAAAACAAACATTATTTAGTAATTGTTAAAAAAGTAAGTACAACAAAGTCATTTTATTATAATAGTATATCAATATTATAATCACTCTGTTCTTCCAAAAGATGAAAAGCCTTAGCTACATCTTTTTTATCAGAATCTGTTGGTTGAAACGGATTTTTTGTAAGTCTTATCTCGTCTGCAATTTAAAGCTCATTTTTTAACGATGAAACTTTACTTGAATGAGGTGGTTTTTTCTTAAAACATATAATCCCCTACTCTAAACAAATACGTTTTTATAACACTTACGAATAATAAAATATTAGACTGATCATTCGTGCGTTTCTCTTATCGTCCTTTTTTCGAGGTGCTGCCTTCCTGGCACTACAAAGCCTAGGGAACCACCACCACAACAACAACAGCAACAACGTTGTTTAAACATGAAAAAGGTTACCAAGATATCATCTGCTTGCAAGAACATAGATTTCTTTACAAAGAAATTAATATAAAGCAGAGGTTTTAATTTTGTCTCTGCCTCTGCCTGGAGGAGTGAAAATAGTATTGGAGGGGTATGAATGTTAGTAATTCAGTTAACGTGCACACCACTTAAAATGGTTTCAAGAAAATCATCTAATATATTATCATTACAATTGTTTTGGCAACCTTTTTCCGACAGCAATCTTGTTACAACCCAACAAATGTAAACGAAGACCTCGTAGAGTTTGCCGACCTCGTACAACAAGTACTCAGACAACATACCCATTTTTTGTGGTGGCCTGAATCCTCTATTAGGTTGCAGTAGTGATCATGTTTTTTACTTCCACCTTATTGCAAACAAAAATGAACAATATCTCTCGAGAAAATTACTCGATCAATATCAGCACAAGCTTTCAGAGGAGGCGAGGAAAAACAGGAAACCTTAAAGCTAAAAGACAAAATACAACAAAAAGATCATATTTTGACTGGTTATCTATACTAAATAATAAAAATGTCACAGAAAAGCATTCAATCACCGTTAAAGAAAGATTTTCTGTTCTTCAGCTTGATAAAGGAAATGTTAAGTTCAACTTAACATATAATAACTTTAAAGCACCTTAAAAGGAAGCAGCTGAGGAAAGCATACTTTTAAAACCAAAAAAAAGAATATACTTATAGAAATCAGAAATTATTTTACTAAACAACTCCTCTACTGTTCTTTACCACTCATCCCAACAACTATCCGAGAAAGAAGGCCAAGATTTCTGAAGAAGCAAACATGAAATCGTTAGCAAGATCCTGCTTATATTCTCTTAACATGATCTTTTCTCGAAGAAGACGCCCTCTGTGTAACGTCATGGACAATAAATGCGAAAACTCCGGCTCTCCAATCCAAAATCACTCAATGGTGGACAGGAAGAATTGGAAAGACAGAGGCATGGCAAACCTAGCAAGCTCGATATAGTGATGATGATCTCTTATGAAGATCACTGTATCAGTGTATGGAAACTACCCTACAGAATGTACTAACGAGTTCCATTGATTTTCAAAATATCTTTTCTCTTCTTGACTTCACTGGCTTCAACTTTGTTTCTATTTTCTGACTATATGCCTGCATTCATGAGAAGGAGAGGTAACTGAACATATTATCAATGAGATACGTTTTTGTATTTTATGATATACAAAATAGTATCAAAGCAAACATTATGAAATTAGCTAAAAGATCTGTATTTAGTTCCCAAAGTTCCCTATAATAAAAGAAAATCTAATTTTTTTATTCAATCCATTTCCTACATGCCTAGTGTCAAGTAGCCCATATAAAAAATAATAATAAAGATGAGTACTCAGACTTTTTAATCTATCGATGAGTAATTAAAAGCTTGGATTCTGATGTTTTAAACTGCTTAAAACTGTAAGAAATCAACTTATTGTACTATACACTCCTAATGCCGTATAGATAATTGAACTGATAAAAGCACCATATTACAAGTGTTTTAAATTTAAGTACACATTGATTTATTGAATGAAATGTCTTTGTGTGAATTCAATTACTGCAATTTATAGACTATATAGCAGCTTAGAATAGAAGGAAACAATGCAATCAATTAATTAAATAAAGTTACCGGGGTTTGATAGTCGGGAAGAACAATTGATTTTCTGGATGATTTATAAATGATTGTGAAAACAAGGTGCTATCTTCAAATATCATGTTGCTTAATTCAAAGAAAATTCAATCTCCATGCTGTTCATTTTTAAACACGCTAGTGAAACACTGTTAATGTTGCTATTTAAAATAACACTTTCCTGCCTGCTCACCTTGATTTTGCTTGTTTTGCTTTATTAACGCTTAGAACTTATTTTATTAATAAAGTAAATAATTATTCCCTTACTACTATTATAAACAGTTCTTTAATGACAAGGAAACTGGTTTAAAAATTATGGTGGTAGAGCAAGTGATATCTATACAGTATACTGACGCTGTTGTTCTGCCAGCCCGACATGCATTTAAAGGAAAGACTACACAAAGCGCAATAAATTCGCGATATCTCTTTACTTTAAAAGATAAAAGGTCACAGTATGTCGACGGACTAATATATTTGTTCCCCCCGTCTCAGCTGCCATGCACCTGGCCTGAGAAATTCTGTAAACATGCTTAACAATTCCATTACTGCTAGTCGAAAACCTAACAAAGTGTGCTGTGTTAGTCACGAAAATTGTTCTCGTGTTTGAAGACGATAAAGGAATAAATTTTAACGTCTGGGCATTTTGATACGAGACAAACTGTTTGATTAGCTTAACTCATCAAACAATTTTGAGACCTATTTTTTATTCAAAAAGTCAGCACAGAACTATCCAAGGTACGACTGGAACTTTGAACAATTTTGGGGATTTTGGTATGCTTGCTTGATCTTACCTTTAATTACTTTGGAAGTTGACCAGAGACTCAACTACCATTGCAGGATTTCGTTGACTTAGATGTTATTTGGTTGTCTATTGAAACTGTAACAGGGATTTGTATTGTGTTTGACTAAAAGGAAGAGTCACCAGTAAATCTGCTTGATAAATTAACCAACACGATCAGCAGGGATTTCGTTGCTTTATTTTTAATGCATGGAAGGTGTTGTACATATATAGACTGAGCCTACCTGAATGATTTTCAGTTCTAAAATACTTAAGCAATAGAGTACTTTTTTTCTCCTGATACTCAGTTACAACAGTTTGACTAAATAATAAAAACTATTTAGTAGACAATGGCAGAAAAGAAAGGATTAAAATCAAGGTTATTTCATAAGTCAGAAAAACCGAAAAAAGAAGAGGAGGATAAATACAAATATGAAAAGCAACTACTGAAAATGGCTGTGGACGGACAAAGATCAGGCAATAAAAAAGGAGACCCAAACAGTAATCAGCAACCACAAAATATGGCAGAAGCTGCTTACACGTTTATGGAGCAAGCAAACAATCCTCCAACAACATCAAGAAGACATCCGAATCAACAAAAGGGAGGGAACAAACAGCAAAAAGGAAAAGGGGGCAAAAAAGGAGGAAAAGTTTCCACTGCTATGAAAGTTGCTAGTTTCGTCTCCAAGCACAAATAGAATGACGAAAATAGAAAATGAAAAGATTCCAATTTAGAATTATTTAAAACCTTTCAAAATTTTTGGTTTGTTGGAATTTCACTTGGAATATGTGTCAAATAACTCACGCTGTGCTTTAGTAAACAAAAACAAGTTTCGGTACCAGCAGCCGATGTTTACAATTTGAACCTTAAGTCGTACCTCATTTTTTAAGAAATTACCTTTTAACTGATATTGTAGCTTTAAACCTGTGGAAGTAAAGAAAACAAGGAGCAGACATGGAATATGGTTGAACATGTTTTTACGTTTTTTACCAACTAATGTTAATTTGAGTTTTGTCGCATACCACACCGATTACAGGAAACAACCTTAAGTCAAGAAATATATAAAGCTGATGGAGGTTCCCTTGACGTGAAAGTTAATCGACGTAACCTAAATTTGTTTTCTTAATAATTTTCAAAATGATCTTTGCTTAAAATTAATATCGGCATAAAACTATATCAGTTACAGTAAATAGTAATAATTAAATTGTTGTTTGTAGATTATTATATTGGTTTAATTTGCGAAAATTCACTTTGACTTGACAAAACCTGTCTCTGGTTTTCTTGTTGACAGACCTTTCGTATTTACAGTATTAGTCATATTTATTTCACATTTTACGCTTAAGATAGGAAATTTAATATTGGGATCTATACAAAACAGGACTTTAGATAAACAGCATACATTCTTTTTTGAATTTTAATACAGTACCTTTTCAATGCTCAATTTTGGACAGAATTTTTGTTCAATAGCTCATTTATATGGAGGTCGATTGAACTCTAATATTGTAAGCAGATGTTCAAGTATTTCTTTAAACAGTATTGTTTTAAATTTTTCAATGGAGAGAATTTACTTCACACTGTAGTCTCATTTCAAATTAACCTAAAATGCTCAATGTCCTAGGTTTCCAACAACCTTCAAGTAAAATGAGCAGAAATTAGATATAAAAAATTGCCAGCTATGTTGATTTTTTTCCTTCTTCAAAGGTTTTGTATTATACCTGGAATTAATAATTAATCATTTATACTAAAATGACTGACGATCTGTATAACAACAGAGTTCTTTGTCAGCATAGGTTCATATAATTTAGGTTACAACAGATAACTATTTCAAATGTTGTAGTTTAGGTAGAAAGTGTTATTAAATAATTCAAACTTGCCTCCATAATTCATTTTATCTTTACTTTCTAAAAGAATGCAATTGAGTTGATTTTTGGCATTCCCTAATTTTGATTTATTTGAAAAAAATTCACGTTTACTGTCAAAATTATGTTTACTCCAAATAGCTTATGTCCTGTTCAGACAAAATCCACAGAAGGAATTTGGTTTCCTTAACATGGTATTCAGCAGAATTAAATTTTAACCTAAGTATTCAAAGAAATAATAAAAAGGTTTCATTATTTTTTGCCTTTTGGTCAAAAGTTTAGAACTTCTCATACAAAGATGTTTTTTACCAGTGAATGGAGAAAAGTATTGTTGTTTAGAAGATTACTTAGTCTGTTCATCCTTAGTTTACCTGTGCTAAACCACACTAAAAATAAAGCTGTCTATTGTTGACCACCTCAAAAACTTACACTTTCTTCTCTTCACCTATCAATAAAAGGTTCCTCGCATTCAATGTAGGCCATTTGTATCCCAGTTAGCAGTATAAATAATTCATATTTAATATCTTGAGACTACCAACGTTTCTTAAATGCATGTGCTATGTCATATTGTGGTATTGTTAAAAAAAGCGATTTAATTTCATTTCTGTTAGATGGGCCCTGCATTGAAAAATAGCTTTAATTTTATCACCTCAAAATGTTTAACCCCTCAACAATACTTCTTCTTAACAATTTCAAAGGATGCTTTTTTCTTCCAATTTGAAACCATTGTAGGGCCTTCAGTAAAAGATTCTGACTAACTGTGACAGTTTTATTTGCTTAAAGAATATTAGCAAAATGTATAAGTCTGTTTTGACAGTATTACTTATTATCAATGTAGAAGAGAAAAAACCCGTTATGCCTCAGTTCAATATCCGACTCTTTTCTCATTTAATCTTCCCTCCTCCTTTCCTCCCAATAAAAGATATGTTGGCATAAGCTATTAACTAGAGCATGCTTATATGAAAATATATTGTCATATATATGGCATGTTGCTGTAAAATAAAGTCTTAGGCTGTGAAAACCATAAAGCATGACTTTTACCACCAGGAACATTTAAACTGTATTGATGAAAGATTTGTTGCCTAAATTCAGTTACAACATTCAATTCTCAATTACATTTGTAAAATGCGACGAAGAAATTAAAATTATTGCTTATGAAAGAAATTTGAAAACATATACAATATCTGTGTTGCCTGAAGTACTTTAATTTTTATCTTTGATAAAATCAATTTTGTCTCTGCTTTCTCGTTTGTTGCTTTTTACAAACTGGCAAATTTGGTATTGGGAAATATACCACAATCGTTTGCAAAGTTATTGATATCTATAAAAAGTTCTTGTTGTGTCTTCCTTTTTCCTCTGTGAAAGTCAACTTCAGACCGTCCTTGTCAAAGTTCCGTTGGCTCGTTTATTTGACATAGGATGCCCCATCAACATTGGGGGAACAAAACATTGATAAAGCGGGACACCAGGTAAGCCCAATTCAATCGAGCGTACATTTCAAAGAGCTGTAGTGAAGTTGTAACAAATGTCTTATTTGTGTTGGAAATCCCTTCAGAAAAAAGGGGCATCCAAAAATTTAGCAATCTTTAGATGCTTTGCTGTCACCAAGCAAATAATCTATTTCCATTTATAAAATTATAAAAATATCCAAGGAAGAAATTTTGAGATCTATTTATTACAATTTATATGCATTATCAGCAGGACGTTTGCAAATCAAAACCCAATGGGTTAAGATTTAAAAAATTAGTATAGGGAAAGGTTGCCTTGTGAGTTTTATAAAGTACTCTTGTGTCCCTTCATTTTCTGATTAATGTTAGAAGTTGAAAATTGATTCTATGTATAATTCTATGTATAATGCATTTTAGGTAAAAAAATAGAAGATATTTTACAAGGTGGCAGTGGATAATTCCTTTAAAGGTGTGAACGCGAATGAACTAGAACATTTTCTAACCAAAATGCACAAGAAAAGCCAGGAATAAAAAATGAGTTGATATTCCTGTAAAATGCAAAGTAATTATGAAAAGGTCTAGACGGAATCAAGAAGAGCAAAAATATATTATTCAAAAAAATTTGGAACTTAAAAGTTAATGAATGCCAGTTGAAAAATAGAAGGGGAAAGTAAAATATCTCTATTATACGACTCAAAAGTCCTGAGACAAGAAAAAAAGGTGGAAGCAGAAGAAGATGAAGAAAAATGAGCAAAGAAGTCAGTCGAGTTCTAATAAGGATAAAAGGGATGAAATGTGCAGTAACAATCAAAAGTATTTTAATGAAACAAGCATTGTTTCCATCAATTTATCATACCTCGAACTCTAAAAGTTTTACTATTAATATGAGACCAATGGAAGTCAAAGTATAGCTAAATTAAATTTACTCTTTTTGTCCCTTCGTTTAACAAACAATTGTAAATAATATTGTATATTCGAGAAAAACTTTGGTTAGAGAAATGAAGGGGAAAATATGATATGCTTACTATGACCACTGTATAGTAGTATCACCAAAATAGTATTTGTAAAATAATATTTTAAGTATATTTTAGTCTCCAAATCAATGCTACTCACAAAAATAATATATTCTTTTTTTCCTGTTTGATTTTGTAGTAAATCTAACGAAGCAGTGATTTTTTTTTTTTAACTAATAACTAATAAAACATTAAATTTATTTTCAAATGTATAGGAATCTAGGTGAAAATAGAATTAAAAAGTTGAGTAGTAATACTGATAAATGTTTCATGGCTGGAAATGAGAGCGATTATTGCTTGATAAATAGAAGACCTTGAATTAAAACATCTTTATTTTGACTAAAACGTTTCATCAGTCACCAGATCAGAAAAACACCGAACGAAGTGAAAATAATAATATACCAAAATACGATTTAAATGGATGTACAAAGTTACTACGACTGTACAGATGGCATGCATTGTTCCTATTATCAGCTATGAGTTTAAATTACATTTCACATGCTAATTATCTTGAGTTTTATCCTGGAAAAAGACATTAGTCATCAGACCAGTAATTGAGTCAATTAAGTCAGGGACAAAAAGAAAACAAATCCTATAGAAAGTCCCTGTATCAAAACCTTCTGCTAGCTTGTTGTTTATTTGATGAGCCAAAAATCAATTATAGTCAAAGGTCTCCACTAACAATTTTCAGTAGGACAAAACATTAGTTTAAATAAGACACCCTAGAAATGTTGGTAGAAAACAGTACCAAACGTTTTGTGACTAAAGGAATTCAGCATGCCTCCATTTTGGAGTTTTGGTCCTTTAGTCCACTAGTAACAGAAATATATTTTAATTTTTATTTTAATTTTTAATCATTTTTTCCATAATCTCTGTAAAATCCTTTACAGAGATTATGGAAAAAAATGATTTATAAATCGTTATTAATTTTTTAGTGTTTTTTAAAGGTACCTACAACTTGAAGTAGTTATTTTATTTTAGTAAGAACAATAATTTTTCATTTATCATTCTCTTGCGACAAGTAGCAAATGGATGCTAATCTTGTTGAATGAACATGGATAACGAGCATATCTGAAGATAAAACATATCAATGAAAATTCAAATTTTAGAAAAATGATGAAGTCCAGTTTAATGCACAAAATATCCAAAGCATTTAGAAAAAAACGAACAGATTTCCCTATCCTCTGCCAAGCCTTCATCACAAAATCAATTAGTATGGTGTTTAGGTTTTACAATAATGGATTTAAATTAAATATCCGGTTGAACAATTAGTATCTAGGGGTTACCTTTCAACTCAATTTCTTTTAGTTACTCATTTTCGTATTTATTATTTGGCTATTGAATGTACCTTCATATACTGTAACAATATATGAATGAGTGCTACATAAACTATGACTTCTAAGAGTTAATAGAAGACTAACAGTGAAAGCTTAAGAATGAATGTAAATACATAAATCTTCTACAATACTATTAACTAAAAGCTTTTCACATTTACAATATAGCTTAGTAGGCTTTTATGTTCCATTTCATATTCTGTGTATGATCTGTACAGAATACGAAACATCATAGGCTCTGCATCTCTTAGTAACATATAAATGACTTACTGTCTAGTTATGGACATTCTGATGTTACCATACCATGTGAAATTCTAACTACTGTAACAAAGGACAAATGGGTTTTGTTTGTCTTATCACCATAAAGAAACAACAAAATAAAATACCTGGAAATCGCTGGAAAAACCCAAAGCAAACAGAAAAGACACAGAGAAACGAATACACTGAGAAGCTTGAAGTTAGACTACTTTTTTAGATGGACAGAAATAATATACTGACCCCTGCTGCTGAAGATCCAAAAATTATGCGTCTGCAGTTCAAAAAGAAAGCACATGTTCAAAAAAAAATGAAAATATTCTGTTTAACCTCTAATTTATCACTTTTACAAAAGTATACTTCAAAGCTTGATGTCACCAGATTTAGAATTAAACATAAGGTTTAGGACTCGTGCTCTTTTTCATAACGAAATGTTTTATCGAAAAGAGCTATGAGGCATTGGGTCGATAGCATAAAATGAAAATAATAATAATAAAAATAACCATGAAATTGATAATAATGAATGCAGATAGAGCCATTCAATCAAACCGACCATGCTTAGCCATCGAAGACCACAAGAACCAAACATGACTGCGTAATTTTACCACTCCTACCTACAATTCCTATTGATAGAAACATCTCTGTCAATGAATGGGATAATCTTTCCTGATATGGAGACTTTTAAATAAAAACAGAATGAATGTAGCATTTCATAACAATTGTCATACGTGTCGTGTTTGAAGCACTTGGTATAATGAACAATTGAATTCAAAACATTCTCAAAATAACCTCTGGACAGATAAATATTTAAAAAGTACAAAAAATATAGTCCTTACTAGTACAACACACATGCTCCACAAAGGATTTTCATTACAAAGGAAAGCTGAACAGCAGATAACTTTCAACTGAACATCGAACAGCATCTTAGAGTTAGCATACAAGTAACAAGCTCTCTTGTTGACACAGCTATCTGGACGGTCTTCATCAGCCAAAATGTAAATAGTCGAAATTAAAAGAAACTAGTAATTGTTAGTAATAAAATTAAAATAAATATAATGATAATAATATTAATAATAATCAATTGCAAAATTTGTGATACTTACATCAAGACGAATACGTGATTGTGTTGAAAAATAAGCAATTACGATTACAAAAAATAAAAGAGGAAGCTCGTTTCAGAAGATTTTGTTTACCACATTTTTGTGGATTCTATAAATCATGCAATGAAGAATCATCATGTCAAAAAGAGAACAAAATGTCTATCAATTATCGATTCACACGTTAGTGAACTATTCTCCTAATATATATTTTGATTTTAGCGGTTATTTCAATTTTTTCTCATCCACAGACGTTACTCTTACACGGCATTAGTATCAAAACTCTATTTTTTATTTAGCACAATAACCATAAACATTTCTCTTTTTAATTCCATTTTATCTCTAAAATCTCGAAATACAAGCTTAATATCTGAATAATAATTTTTTAGATAGATAAATGGAGCACATTTTTAAACATTGCCAAAAATCAGTTAGAAATAGTACATTAAGAAGAACAGATAATACTTTTATCTCTAAATAAACCATTTTAGGGTTACAAGTGCGATCAGATAGCAGCAACAGGAAAGCTTGTAAACCCTCCGTCTGTAGGAGTTTTTTTAACTTGGGTAAAGAAAATGTAAGATAAGATCTTGTCTGCTATCTTATTATCCTTTCAATGCACCAAACATCCAAAAGGGTTCAGCTTAGCTAGACGTGAGATGTTAGGTGCTATAATTTTGGAAGATTAAACTACTTTTCTTTATACACTGAAAAGTCATATTTTTAAAACTGTATTAATAAGGTCTGAAGCCATGCTGGTCAGTATAGCGCAATTTTATTTGAGACTACCAACAAAGGAGTTTCAAGGCCTTGATAAGCTTTACAGGTACCTAAAAAAAGTTAAGTTTTTTGCTTTTTCAATAAAACATGCCTAAAGTAAATACTAATTATATTATTGTTTTTGTTCCTACCTGATAATAATAATAATAATTTTTGGTGTCGCCATTTATCTTCCTTTTACTTTATAGGATCCTTCTTTTCAAAATCATTATTGGACTTGAAAAATTCAGAAGATACTCGTTTGGCTAAGAACAGTAGCTCTTTCAGAATTTATTAGAAAATAACTTTTCTCGCTTTTATCCTTGGTACATTCTACATATTATTTAGGATGTTTTTCGGTTACCTTAGTTTGATGATTAGTTAAGCTTGATTACATTACTCAGAGCATGAAACTTATTTTCAACAGTCACCAAATTGTAAATGAAAGTACCTGTTCAAAACTCTTATGTTCATTAAGCCACCCCAGTAGGATCCAAGATTGTATGAAAAAAATATTTGATGGTCAGGTTTATTAAGATCTAGCATATTAACATTGATCAGTAACACTGAGGAATTTATTACAACTTTCTGGCAAAATTCACTTAAGTTGAAAGAGATACCAGAAATATTTATGCTACAGGACAATATTGTATGCCCAACTTGCCGCTCTTTTATTGCTGTTTAAGATCTTAATATTAATAAGCTGAATCAGTCATGTTCCAGGTTGTAAAAATGTGTTAAATAGAAAAATAGCATTAGGTAACAATACTGGACCCTGGGGTAATATATTGGACTATTGAATAATACCAATGGTGAAATACTTTCTTAGCTTATGGAGTATGCATTCACTTTAACCTTGTTAAATATCTTGGGATATAAAATCTAGAATAAACTTAATCTAAAATAAAACATCATAACCAGCTAGCATACATACTTTGATTAAAATAGCAATTAATCCATGTTTCCTTTGTGGAAGTCTTATGTTTAAAGACATTTAGGGGTAAAAATGATTTCAGGTAATTTTACATGTTAGTTTATCATTACTTATATAAAGTCTCAACTATATGTGAACTGATTTGTTTCCTGGATGGAAATTTTTTCCATAGAGTAAAAATTATTATTTGGCAGGTTCTAATCAGATAGTTCCTTCCTTTGTTACTTGAAGTGCGAATATCGAAGAATCATTTTCTAACGCATCGGTTGTAAAAGGAGATTTATTTGACAAAGTAGAAACAGAAACATACTGTAGGGAAAACAACCTAAAAGAACTCGTAGAAAATTAGGGCAAAGATAAAAACAAAGACAAGAGTAAAGGACTAGTAGATGCAGAAAAATGTACCATCTTCTGCCTTTAACTCGAAATATGTTAAGAAAGAAGACCACTGATACATAGAAGCCAAACATTTATGTCCATTGTTTAGCTGTTCAAATTGCTCTGGTTTGTTACTGTATCCCTCACGAGCATTATTGGATGGTCGTACGTGTTTTCTGTACGAATATATATATATATATAACGCTCCCTTACGAAAGTTTGGTTGAGCACTCTATCTGAGATGGGAACCTGTTGTTAGCGTAATGCAATGCTCACTGCGCATGCGTAATTTGAGCACTCTGGCAGGATCACACAATAACTCTTTAACCTGTGTGTGCTCCGGCAACACGGCCAGAGAGTTATTTCTCAGAAGCTCTGTGCTGCACTGATGAGCCCACAAAGGGCGATTGAGTATATATATATATATATATATATATATATATACACACAAATATAAATATATATATATAAATATAAATATATACATATATATATATATAAAAANTATATATATATATATATATATATATATAACGCTCCCTTACGAAAGTTTGGTTGAGCACACTATCTGAGATGGGAACCTGTTGTTAGCGTAATGCAATGCTCACTGCGCATGCGTAATTTGAGCACTCTGGCAGGATCACACAATAACTCTTTAACCTGTGTGTGCTCCGGCAACACGGCCAGAGAGTTATTTCTCAGAAGCTCTGTGCTGAACTGATGAGCCCACAAAGGGCGATTGAGTATATATATATATATATATATATATATATATACACACAAATATAAATATATATATATAAATATAAATATATACATATATATATATATAAAAATATAATAAACTTTTAGTCATCAGCAAGACCTAAATGGAGATTAAGATGTAAGGAGGATAGTTTACGAATAGCATATATTAGACAACAAAAGAAAAGAAGTTGTTTTTCTATTACAAACTGCTAAATCTATATCACAAATGCAGTTGGACATATTTATTTTGCTACTTGTGATCCTGCACACTATGTTTTGCAAAAATCACGTATTTCTGTTCAAATATTAAATGCTTTATTAATTTCAAGTTCTGTTTTCATAAGTTATATAAAATACTTCAAGGGTAATTGAAACCTTAAATAGTGAAAAGATTATCTTAAATTTTACATATTCATTTACTAAACAACATGATATTGGTAATATATGAACCACAATTTTTTTTATGTAAAGACACTGAGATCGTAACGCAATCGAAATTCCAGTCTAAGAAATAGCTATGGTACCATCCGTTGCGAAATATTTTTTTGTGATATTTAAGGCACTTTGGCCTGCCCTGATCGTTTTGGAAAAGCAAAAAAGCACTTTTAAAGGAAATATGTACAAAATCGGATTCCATTACTTGCGGACAGAACTAATTTTCTTCCAACAGAATGCCATTCATGAAATAGATTGTCGCTACTCATCCCTGTTAAAAACCGATACTACAAAGTAAGCCAATTTCAATCATCGTCCCGGTACTGATACTGATGTATTTGTCATACTTGTAGATTCTTTAATAAGTGATAGTGAATTTGTCTGATATACTGTTGATCATGATTCCGACTGCCCCATAAACACAGAAAGCATGATACCTTGTGTGCCCACCCTGTATGCCTAAAACCAATAAAAAACCTTAAGGTCTCCACAGATCAGCCAACCAAGGCAACTGATCCACGACGTCATGGATTTCTTCATTTGCACAGCATCACTATTTAGAATCGATGAGTATTTATTTCCATTATGAAAGAAAACTGCTTTGACACTTCAGCTGGACGAGTCGATGAATAGTCTCCACTGCGTAGCAATATAGTCTATTACGATTGGTTTCATCAAATAAGCAATGTTGTTGCAGTAAACCAACGATGACTCGGTCTGGGTTGTGAAGAACTGTCTAAATACTCTTTTATGCTGTCGATACCAGTAGAATGTTGTTCCAGGTGCCAGCAAATTGTTCTTGGGAAGACGAGAACCTAGAGGCTGTGCCAATACCTTTGAGACGTTTAGGTCTCGTGTCAAGTCATTGAGGTCTGCTTGTATTAAATGCACTGGCCGGTCATTCTCGTCTGACATATATTCTTCACCCTTTTTAGTGTCATATGTGCTATCAGATTCTGATTCAGAGCTAGATTCCATTGCAATATCTGGCTCAGGAACAGGTAGGTCTGGACCATGGTGGACTGGTTTTATCGCAGAAGAAACATCAGGATACTGAACACAGTGGTTGTTCTTGTTATTGATTCCTTGCTTGAAGGTTAGTCATGCAAAAGTGGCAGTCTGTCACATGTTCTTTTCCCTCTCTCCGTACCATAGGAACAGAGAGTGGTATACTTTTCCTTTTGTTATTTCTTCAATCACGCAAGTTCTCAACACATGTTTTGCTACTGACATAGGGTGAAAATGGCTTGTCCTGGTCTCCAAGCTTAACTCCAAAGTAAGCATGATGGTTACCTTGCAAAATAAATTATTTTTGCAAGGTAACCAGAAAGAATCACGTTGCCACATAAATAACAGAACCTTTCAGGATGATTTGTACTTTTACGATCCATTCTCTCTTGATCTAAAATACTAAATAGAAACACTGCATCGGTTCCTTGCAATTTTAAGTCACATAGACTGGAGGTCAGCTCTGATAAACAATAAATGATCATCCAGGTGTAAAAAGAAAATGTTTCAGTTTCAGTATCCTAAATTTAAAGACGGGTGCTGTTTCGGTTTCAGATTGACGCTGCTCCAGTTTCCTTTTCTATATAATAACAAAGATTGGGCCAGATGCAGCTCTATATACCTTGAGCTGAGAACTATTCAAGGGTCAAAACTTGCACTAATCATATCTTAAAAACTTGACTTTACCAAAAAATGGACGTTATTTTTGGATTAAGAACACCAAAAAATTATACAAATCAGTTGAAAAACCTTCGACATTTAAAACAAAAAGTTAATCGCAGGCCACTGTTATAAGATTTTGTCATTTATTCTAGGTTTTTATATCATTTTGCCGTTGTAATTGGTTAAAAAAAGGCAAGTACAAAAATTTTAAATATAGGCTAAATCATGAGAAAATGAAATGATTGCGAGTTTGGATTAATACGTGGCCGAAATCACCTTTCTTGCTGTCTCTTTTTCAATACGTACGCTTGGTTTATCAGGCTAAAAATGTACTTATTGAGAACTGGAAGTCTTATAATTATAGATTCTATCCAAAATAAAGAAACAGACATTAAAAAGGACTTAAAAAACGTTTCTTCAAGTATTATGTTTTTTATTCATGTGAGTTTTCCTCGACTTCCACAAACTGTTGCATATTTCGAGATATGTCTGCTACTCCTTCAATTTATCTTTGAATTAATTGTCCAAGAGCAGAATTATTCCTAAAGAAACATGTCATGGATTTATTTATGACCCTGTCATAAAAACTTCAAAAGGATACATTGCCTTCTAAATACAACAAACGGTATCACAAGGCTTGACCTTGAAATATGAATTTATGAAAGTCCAGGGGGTCCAAGGTGGTAATGTCAAATGACAACCGTGATTGTCAACAGTAGAATATTATGGTTATAATATTACCATTTGATAACAGGCATTTCACACAACGTCTATTATTTTCTTGTATTCACTAGAAATCTAGCAAAATTTACGAACCTTTTGTATTTAGATTTACATAAAGGTAGGGTAGAAGTATCAGGATTTTAAGTTGACATTTGAATCTAAAAGCTAGTGGTAGTAGAAGATAAATTAATTTTTTAATGTTGAATTTCATTCCACTTTCTATACATAGATTCGCATCCTGATGCTGTTTGATGAGGTTGTTTAATTCTATCTTGCATATCTGTCGTGGTTTAAGGATATTAGCAGTTGAAGGTTGTACACAAGGAAAATCATTTGATAAGAACTTGGTATTTACCAATAAAATCACATTTTTTTAAAGGCAGGGGAAACCTCCAATGTGTTTTTGAGGATATACAAGAAAATGTTCCATGGGATAAGTACCTAAAATATAAACTAATTTCTCAGCCAATTCTTGCCTCATTTTGTTGTATTGTAATATACAATATCATTTACAATTTTTTTTTGTATTACATGTTTTCTTGTAAAGGTTACGGTGCTGAAGGTATCTATTAAATTATTTACCGATTTTTATCGTGGAACAGAAAAGACGACTCTTGATTGTTGTTTACAAATATCTACCAAACGTTTGCCGGTCTAAACCACGAGGCCTCACATGTAATTATATAGCATTAGTGATCCAAGGCAATTTAAAAGTTATGGTTTCGTATTGTTTTAAGGTTTCAACAAAAATAATTTTTCAGTGTTGGTTATTGCTGGCTTATTCCTTTTGATGAGTTAGCTGTGATTTATTTTGTTCCTCTCTTTCCTCTCTACTCTCTCTCCCTCTCTTTCTCTCTGTGCTCCTGTCTCTCTCAATCTTGTTGGTTCTCTTTCACACAGTTTCATTTTTGCCTTTGTCTTTACTTTCTGTTTCACTTATACATGCTCATATATACGTCTTTATCTTGTCCTCTGTTACTTTCAGTTTTCGCTTTCATTTCTTTGTTATGAATACCGATGTAACAAATACCAATTCAATACGTATTTTTTATGGATTGCCAAGGTTCACTTTTCATTTCCCGGATCCCAAAGCATAAAGGACTCTTTTCTCTTGCCTTCAGTCCATATATTATCTTTACTTAGATGCCACTGCTTGTTTCATTCCAGTATGGCATAAAGAAAGAGAGTAAGAGAGTAAACAATTGTGTCTCTTATGAAGTTTTATTTAAGTTGAATAAAACTAAATCATTAAGTAACAGAAATTAAACAGCGATTTTCAGAACAAACCTTTTTAAATTTTTTGGGAGGAAAATTGAATACGAAAAAAGTACAAAACTGCTTATTGAAAACAAATTGAAAACAAACCTTTCAATTAAAGGAAATAATGTTATGTACCTTGTTTTTCCTTCGGCTTTACACTGTCTTTTGATAAGATTAAAAAGTGATTCTTTTTAATTCTGAAAGTATTATATTTTTATATACTTCAACAATGTTATGTAATATAATATGACGGCTTTTTGCAATGAAAATGGATTGCGCATTGGGAGCATTTTCTTCAAGCATAAGATGGTCCACAAGTGAATTTGGAGATCCCCAGACCATAGAACACTCAACGAGATCGATTTCATCTGTGTAAGTGCAAGATGGAGCTCGTTTCTTATAGATAATAGGGTTTTTGGAGGAGCTGACATGTTCTCACATCACATTCTGATACGCAGTAGCATCGCGATGAAACTAAAAAGGCAGAAGAAGAAAGAAAGACAGCAAATATTTGACATTAAAAAGCTTCTCAATCCTGAGGTCTAAAAACGATTTCAAGAGGAGCTGTCAAACAGATCTTCCAGGGAGACAACAGTACTACTGACGAATGGTCAATCAGTACTAACAACAGCCACGATAACAAAAGAGACAAGAAGAAAGAGCAACGGATTTCGGCTTAAACATGGAAATTAACTGACGAGCACGCACAAGAAATCAATCTCGAGTCGTAGAAGACCAGTACATAGCAAAACACAAAGCTCTCAAGAAAAGTTGTTCTAAAGAAGAGCAAGCCTAGCATGACTTAAAGACAAAAGAATCACAGAAAGCAGGAAATCCAAAGGACACAATGAAACTGTACAAAATAGCCAAGCAGCTGAAAAGGTGGCACTTCCAATATTCTCGTCAGGAAGAGAAATAGCCAGTTTCTGACAGCTGAAGCTGAACAAGATCCACTTTGAGCGGAGAATGTTAGGAGATACTGAACCAGCCAGCCTCCCAAGCTCAGTTTAATTGAGACAGACTTCGAAATACTGAGACCCTTGACAATAAAACTGGACTTATCACGAAGGAAGACATATATGATGCACTCCAAAGAATTAAGAAAATTAAAGCATTGACAGCATAAACGGTGAGCTTTTAAAAACGGGAGGAGAACCAGTCTTCAATCAACTGGAAAAACTGCTCAACAAGATATGGAATAAAGGTGTTGTACCATAGGAATAAACTGAAGGAGTTATAATGAAGCTACCTACAGATAGTGACCTATCTACTTGACATAATTGGGGAATGGGCATCACGCTTCTAATTGTCTCTGGAAAAGTATTCAACAGAATCCTAATGAAGCGCATGGTAACATCAATTGACCAACGACTAAGTGAAGAGCAAGCAGGCCTTAGGGAAGGTGTGACCTGTAGTGACCATGTTACGAAACGTGGTGTAGGAAAGTCTAGAATTTCAGGAGCAGTTAGTTATTAATACGTTAACATCATTAAAACAAGTACAGCATTCCTACATGTGGGGTCAGAACCGGAAACAGTGAGCAAAAAACAAACATGGGTGAGACAAGGGTTCATACTCTCGTCATTTCTCTTCATTTTGTGTATAGATTTTGTCTTCAGAAGATCGACAGTAGCAGGAAACACGGGGATGCCTTGGATGAATGACAAACGCCTCACTGATCCTGATTTTGCCGACGACATTGCTTTGATCGCCGGAGATAGCCAGTCATGTTAAAGGATCATCAACAGATTGTTGACAGAAAGTGCAAAAGTAGACTTGAGGATCAATGAAGACCAAAGTAAAATCATGCCTATCAAAGACGACGCAAAGGCACCCATCACAATAAATTATAATGCTTTCGAAAATGCTCGAATTCACATATTTAAGCTCTACGATCACTAAGACAGGAGAAATTGAATTTAAGATCAACATTCGGCTGGGCAGGGCAAGGGCAGCGTTTTGGTCCATGCAACACATTTGATACCAAGACAAGTCAGTCTAAAAATCAAGATAGAGTTATATAGAGCATTCTACACTGCACTCTACTCAAGACATGGAAAGGCACAGCAAATATTAAGAAAAAACCCAGATATCTCTTATAAGCGAATCTTACGGAGAATCCTCGGTATCTGAAGGAGACAGAATATCAAATGAGGACGTCTTGACCACAGCAGGCGAAAAAGAACTTCACAGGATTGTGAATTATATTTGAATTATATTATATTATGTTATATTATATTATATTATATTATATTATATTATATTATATTATATTATATTATATTATATTATATTATATTATATTATATTATATTATATTATATTATATTATATTATATTATATTATATTATATTATATTATATTATATTATATTATATTATATTATATTATATTATATTATATTATATTATATTATATTATATTATATTATATTATATTATATTATATTATATTATATTATATTTATTATATTTTATTATATTATATTATATTATATTATATTATATTATATTATATTATATTATATTATATTATATTTATATTATATTATATTATATTATATTATATTATATTATATTATATTATATTATATTATATTATATTATATTATATTATATTATATTATATTATATTATATTATATTATATTATATTATATTATATTATATTATATTATATTATATTATATTATATTATATTATATTATATTATATTATATTATATTATATTATATTATATTATATTATATTATATTATATTATATTATATTATATTATATTATATTATATTATATTATATTATATTATATTATATTATATTATATTATATTATATTATATTATATTATATTATATTATATTATATTATATTATATTATATTATATTATATTATATTATATTATATTATATTATATTATATTATATTATATTATATTATATTATATTATATTATATTATATTATATTATATTATATTATATTATATTATATTATATTATATTATATTATATTATATTATATTATATTATATTATATTATATTATATTATATTATATTATATTATATTATATTATATTATATTATATTATATTATATTATATTATATTATATTATATTATATTATATTATATTATATTATATTATATTATATTATATTATATTATATTATATTATATTATATTATATTATATTATATTATATTATATNTTGTAATTTCTAGAGCTCCTTCTCAGTTCCATAAAAGGAGAATATTTGAAGCGTTTTTTATAAGTGCTCAACAGCCAAAAATTAATGATCAGCTGGACATGCACTCTTTAGCTTTATTTCGCCATGGAATCACCTGAAAATCACACACTTGGGTGCTTCCATTGTGTTTTAAGTTACAGAACCCTGCATTTATATTTTAATTTGTTTTTTCTTTCTTTAGAGCCTGATGATGTATAATTATATACGAAAAGCTTCGCTCAAATGAATATTTGAACTTATGATACTGTCATTTACAAATTATATTATATTATATTATATTTTATTATATTATATTATATTATAATATATTATAAAAATATACTCGTTTTTCTGTGAAACTGTAACTTAATCAATATTTCATCTTGGTGGTGAAGAATTATTTTTTCTTTCTGCATATTTAATCTAGGTATTGTATTTATTGAAAATAACCTTACCGTGTCCCATAAAGTTTTAACTTCAAGTTTACCGACAAAATTTCATTATCTGGTTTAGGCGGCCAGCTTTTTATCAAATTGTTTATACATGGCTCCTTTTTCAGCCTTTCTTGTGAAAAAAAGTATTCTTGATACGGTCAAACAGAAAATTATTTTCTGCCTTTACAGCCTCTGGATAACCACGTTTTAAGTCACTGATGCCGCAAGTGTTCATAAAACATTAATAGCATCATTTTCTTTGTCTCGTTTCTGAAAACTGACCACAAGTGTTGTTGACGACAGGAGAAATCTAAATATTTGTATTCAAGCTATGTCTGAAATAACGCAATTAATAAAAAAGATGCATATTCTCTTTGAAAGTGAAGGCAGTGTGTAACTACAGACTTTCACAATAATTTAACATAGGAGTTAAAATTACTGTCAACTAAGGATAATTAATGCAGTAGTTAGAAGCTGAGTATGCAAACAACGTATTTGCTTTAAAGTTATGATGGGAATGACTAATTCCTTTATGACGTAATTCGAAAAATATTTTTGTATCTTATCTCCTTAAAGTCATGAAAAATATTGCTAAATAGTACAAGCCCTTAATGTATTTTTTTTTCACATTTGAATTAGGTACCTTTAAAAAAATTTGAGTTTTTCTTTTTTGCAGCTTTCTAGATGATATTCAGAATCAATATTGTAATTCGAGTTACTTTGCGTTATGTAGAATTATATGTCAGCGTTACCAGTCTGTTTAATTTTCAGGCAATTTTTTCATTAGGTCTGTGCGAAAGAAGAGAAGAAATTGAGCTAATAGATCAATCCACGGCTCTTCGCATTACCCACATTCACAGACAAGTCCTACAAAAAATTTTTCTATAAATGCCTTTACTTGTTTTTTCCCAAATTAGCAAATGTTAAATGCCCAGTTGATCATCCGGAGATATATTAAGACGTTCTGAAGGATTTTGTTTTCAATGAGCATTTTCCAATCCCTTCGATGCTCAGCAATATCCTTAAGTCTATTCTCATAATATTTTAAATAAAACTTCACTCTTTACATTTTCTAGAGATAATAATCTATTTATTTTCTTCTTATCTCTGCAGTTCTTTTTGTTACTAATGTTTGAATAAATCATCCATACTTTGAATTTGTTTATGCCTTTTTTCTTTGACTCAGACATATTTTTATTGAATACTCAGCTTCCACCGTTGAATTTTTTTTGCGACATTCCGAGAAAAAGATTTCTTCTCCCATAATCATACAAACTGATGAAAGCACAACAGAACAACAACTTCACATAGTTTTTCACTTCCATATATTTTTATGTCACTCCGCTCAGTACTGGCATTACCATACAGCAATTTCTTCTCATCACAAATGACTTTTACAGCCTCAAAGCAAAGTAAAATGTAGTAAATCACTTTCACCATCAGATATCTTTTATCTAACTAATATTCTACTGAATCCGACATTCTTCAGATTTACTGAACATTGTTACCGAGATCCAGAAGACACTGAATTGAATGATATAGCCCTAGCCATCTTTGTCAAACTATTTCATTCAATAGACAGCGACATCTATCAAAATACAAGACAACCGTCGAAAATCTGAGAACACAACATGGGGATTTTTTCTAGACTGCAGGTAGAGTCCATTTCCAAAAAAGCAGTAGGCTAAATCAATAATTTATAGACTAAAGAAAACTATCTAAAGAAGAAAAATATAGCCATACTCTCACATTCCTTGATTCTTTAGCCAAGCAAGATCACCAGAAAAAACAACAGTTAAAGTTTTGGAAAAGGAACACACAAAAGTTTGAAATATACCCCCCTCCCCCCCCCCACACACACAATTTACCATTTCCAAAATAAAATATCCTGCTCACTTTAATTCACCGAGATGACAATATCGATTCGAACGAAAAAGACAAAGTCAAATGAAAATGTCGATTATATATCAATGAAAAGGACTCAATAAGGATTTGACATCCATATCGGTTTTCATAATCAATGAGCATATCGTGTTTAGACTATGACATTAAGAAGTTAACAAAATTAACTGTCATAGGGGTATCCATGACAAATCATTAATCCGATAAAATAATGTTGATGCAAAGCGCAATGTACTGCATAGAGGAATTAACAAGATAAACTTACTGAGACTACCAAAAACAGTGGAGTATAAAGCAGCTGAAAGGGGGTAGTCGGAGTAAGCCTGCTTGCCTTTTCTGTGGTTACGCTTAAAATATTATATCCACAGTTATTAGAAATTTATCAGCATAGGGGTTACCATTGCCATTGCGTGCTGAAAGTTGGAGATTGTCTGTTATTTTTGTTTATTTCTGCTATTTATAAAAAAATATGTCTTAGTTGATTTATTTTATGTATGCTGTCATTTTTTCTTTACTTAAGGTTCAGTGAAGTTTTAATCAATATCTGAGTTGGCACAAAATATCAGATAAATTTTTTGGCCCTTCCTTGGGTTCACTCCTAGTTTGATATTGTTAGTATGACAAGGATTACGTATATATATATATATATATATATATATATAGTATAAGAGTGAAACACTCAGAAAACTTTAGCCAAAGATGGAACTGGCTGATTATATGACAATAATGAGACAATACATACATGGGCAATCAACATCACAAAACGAAAGACAACATAACGAGAAACATAAAAATGAATTATTCGCAAATGGAATGAAGAGAGATGGTGAATGAAGGATAGAAATGAATAGAGATATGGTGAAAAATGTGATAAAAAATGTTTGATGGTAGTTTTTGTTGATGAACAAGAGAAAAGTAGATAGGTCTGATGGTGGTGAATACTACAGTCAGAGATCATCAGTCAATGGTCATGTCAACCATTTTGGGCATATATATATATATACATTCACATACATACATATATATATATGTATATTATATTTGTACATGGTATATTCATCAGATATAATTCAGTAGAGCTTTCCACAAATTTCAAGGCCTGCAAAGAGGACTGAATAATATTAAAGCCTCTTCCACAAATACCATAACCAAAGAGCTTTTGAAGCAACCCAGTGTGCCATATCAGAAAAAATCTTTAAAATATCAATTAGCTATTGCACGTCCTTTACAAGAATTGACAATAAATCTAAAGAAGCTTTTAATTATCACAAACTAGAGGTCTCCAGTGGAGCGAAACTCTAAATCTGTACTGAAGGTCAACAAAAGGATCTAGACTTAGTTGAAAAGTGGTTTAAAAGTGTTACTGGAGACAGAAAAAAAGACTTACAGGTTGATGTAAGACAGGATCAGATGATTCCATGCATTCTTAGAAACAAAGACAACATTGGAACCCTTCCACGAACATGGAAAACAAGACTGTGATAGGCAATTATCAAAACTTTTGAACAGCAAAGACAGCAAGGTAGACAAATTAGAAGCATGCTCTTTCAGAACAAGTCCTGGAATCGAATCTAGACCAGAAGATTTAAATTGATCATTCCAAAAGTAATCTTTGTAACCAACGTTGAATTTATGATAACAGCATGGAAGAATAAGCTGGAGGTGAGAAATTTGCTCAGTTAGTTGCGAAGTTATGATGGAAAATGGCGGCCATACTCACCTGCATGTTATGACAGTTTGATATTTGGTTGTGGGTCTGGCTAGAAACTGAAATAAAAGTATTTATTGAAATCTTGGATAAATTCTTGTTTACTTTATCTTTTGTTTACGATGCTATATAAATGCTGTGTCATTAATTGCAATGGTAATTATGATAAAGAAAACAAAGTCAAAGTTTATTGTTTACCTAGAGAGGATGATTGTGAAAGTTGGATCAAAGCTATTCCCCGATCAAATCTACCAGATAATCATAACACAGTTGTCTGTGAGAGACATTTTCATGAGAACTTTCCAGTACAACAGTTTTTTGGGACAAAAGACCTCGTGACGCTCCTTCTGTGTTTACATGGGTGAAACCTTCATTGATTCCTTCACCTGCTCCTTCAAAAAAAAAGTCTTTCTCAAGCAAAGTGTGTTCAAAGGTACGTAATCAAAAAGCCTGACGAAATTGATTCGTTTCTCTCTTATGATGTAATCCCCTCATTTGAAGAATTTTGCTCCAAACCATCAGATAGGGAGGGATATTTTGGTGACTATATTTCGTTTACTAGTAAAGATTTGGACTACTTGATTATTCAATCAAAGGACTTTCGAGAAAAGACTGGAGTTTCATGTTTTTTACTAAAATAATGAAGGTTTTTCTTTTCATGCATTTAACGCTGGTGTAAAATGCACTGTATCAACCCTTTCAACAAACCGTATCGTTAAAATGACAAGATATTCACAAATTCAAGAAGTACTACGGTATCTTCAATGTTTAATTCTAAGCGAAAAACAAGAAATAATACTGGACCAGATGGACTGTATGGCTTCTCGCACTTTTTCGGTGAGAAGAAATACAAACCAGAAACTATCGTGCGGGCATTTGAATATTTTAGTATATCAAGGTCTTTGTACGAGTTCGTCAAGATTATGAATTACCGAGCTTAAATATGTTATCTCAAATCACAACAAAAATTATTAATTCGTACTCAGATAGCGATTACATTAAAAAGATATTTTGCAGCATGAAAGATGAATGGCATAAAAATTGTATCATATTAATTGATGAAGTATATGTGAAGCCTTCGATGATTTTCCATGCAGGCTACATATTTGGCAGATCTGTAAATGATTCAGATAGACTTGCTACTACTATACTTTCATTCATGATTGTCTCTCTATTTGGTGGCCCAAAGATTTTATGCAAGATGCTTCCAGTTAGCAAATTGGATACTGATTTTTTATTCGAACAGACAAAAACATTATTAGAGATTTTTCAGCGTTCTTCTGGAAGTGTACATGCAATTATTTGAGACAATAATCGGGTTAATCAATCGTTTTTCCAATAGTTTTCTTGTGTTAAACCATGGCTTACAGTTGATCATATATACCTGCTTTTCGACTTTGCTCATTTTATGAAATCAATTAGAAATAACTGGTTGACTGGAAAAACACAAGAGTTGTATTTTACAGATGATGATGATGTTCAATATATTGCAAAACGGAGTGATTTAAAAAAACTTCATTCGGTAGAAAGAGATCACATAGTAAAGATGTCGAAAGTAACAGAAGTTGCTGTGTACCCTAAGCCAGTAGAACGACAGAAAGCCAGTACTTGTTTAAAGGTATTTTGCGATGAAGCTGTTCATGCGCTGAAAAATTATTCTGATATTTGTGAAGCTGATGGTTCCATAAAATTTACCAGTAAACTTTTCAAGTTGTGGAAAATTTTAAACGTTAGAGATTTACTTGCTGATGTTCGGTTTAGAGATGATGATCGGGCTGTCATAGAATTCGATAATGATAAAAAATTAAATTACTTGCTGAAGGTAGCTGACTTGGGCGAGTCCATGAAAAAAACAACTGGTAGTAAAAGAATGAAATCATTAACTATAGACACTGCAAAAGCAATTTCCCACACATGTAGAGGTTTAGTTGACATGACAAAATATCTCTTTTCAACGACTCATTCTTTCGTAATGTTTGGGATTCATACGACTGATCCCCTTGAAAAATGTTTTCAAAGTTTCGTCAAGGTTCAGGTGGAATATATTTTACTGTACAACAAGTTTTGGAGAAAATGAGAATTCAAAAAGCTAAGCCATTTTTGCAACTTGATATCGATGTTAATAACTTTGCTTATGATGAACACAATTCTGATAAATGCTCCAATTTACCTGATGATAATTGTTCAGAATTAATTGAAAAGTAACACACGATGGAAGAATCACTACCTCGTAATGTAAAAATGAGTATTGTGTATATTAGTGGATATGTTTCTAGAAACACTGAAGAAATGCCATCAGATACTTTCAGTTATTATGATAAATATGGTGATTTTACAAATTCAATTAATCGTGGTGGTCTCAAAATACCCCCAGATAATTATTGTCAGTTATGTTTATTTGGGTATGTTGTATTTCAAGTTCAAAACAAAACTTGTAGAAAATCATTTACGAACATTTTAATGTTATTATCTGATATGCATGGAGTAATTGTGGAAAGAAAGGATGGAAACACTTGCTCAAACATACTTTTTAACAACATTAGTAGACTTTTTACACCAAGATCATTGGTATAACCAAAACAGAAATTGCTAAAGTTGGTATTAGAGTGAACCACAACAAAATAATTTATTTATTATTTATCTGTGTTGTCTTTTTTATGTAAATGCTGTATATTTCATGTTTTCATTTTTCAGGAAGAGGCTGATTTTGATAAAAATGTATAATTTTGTGTTCCAACACCTTACTGTGATCTTTACATTGATGAACTTCTTAGAGATTTGACCTAATTTTGATGAAAGAGTAGGATTTAAGCCTTTTTGTCTCTCAAAATCCATAAATATCCATTTTAAGTTACCCGCCTCCAGCTCACGCCTTCACTCGCATGTCTGTTAGGCCTGTTAGTTAGAGATCGCCAAGAAACAGAGTCAAAAATCTAAGCAGGTTGACAAGAAATATCTGGCAAGGAAAACTGTGTCATTTAGAGACAAAATAACAATAAAAATGCTACAAAGAGATCAGCGTTTGCTCGAAAACCATTAAAAATTGACAGAATGATCGACATGTCAAAATGCAAAATATTATGATAACTCGACTCTCAAGTTTTGGTAAAGAAATATATACACTAATTTTCTCAGCATAGCTAAAGTTAATAGCATATTTAACCCACAGCTATTTTTCAATTCTGTCATTGTTGTAATGGCTAGCCTGTCTAAAAGAATTTAAAGATTCATTTTTTTCATTATGTTTAAACTGAATAAAAAGGATTGTGATGAGCAATAACAGAAGAACAATAACATTTAAACTACAGAGAAATATTAGGGTTGACATTGTAACTACTACATATGTTTTAATACCAACTTGAATCCTTTCAGTGAATTCAGCTGCAGCACCAAATTTCAGTTTTCCTTAAAAGCTGGATCTGAGGCAAGATGACCACAAAATTGTTAAATTCCACCTCAATCAGCCTGACGGAAATGAAAAATCAATATGATGAGCAGATGCGAATGGAATTAAAGATGAAACTGTAAATTAACACGCTGTCTAATCAATAATTTGGAGATGCTTAAGGTTTTGGGTATCTTTCAGGATACTTAACACCAACGTCCCACCTTCAATCCAGATTGAGTTTTAAACATTTCTATAACTAAAAATCAAAGGTTGAATAAGCATCAATAGCACTTTTGTAATTCCGCAGAAATCGCAGGCCTTTATTTTTGAGAGTTTTTTAGGTTTTTGAGGCATTGAAGCTTTGCAAACTGGTGATAGGCATTTTCCAATGCTTCAGATATGGCAAACTGTTTTGACTATGGCTCTGATGGTAATTCAGTTATAATTGACAAAAACAATCATCGGAATTTCAAAATTTAGTAGAATTTGTCTGAAAATAAACTGATGATAAATAATTTTTACTCAAAGAGCCATGTTATTCAATGTAGTTTTGTAAAACGTCATGGCTTTCTGTTAGATCTGCACTGATTACTAGCGATATTTAGTTACACTTTACTCCAGAAATAATTTGAGAAGTTTGGGACACTTAATGTTGATCACAATATCGAATTTTTTAATTTTCTTCTTAATTCTGACCTTTAACTTGTCACATTTTGGCTGGGAAGTTTTTCTTAGTTTACTTTTGTAACTGTTCATATATGATTAAGTAATAAAGGATAAATTGTGAATTGCGAGAGGACTGGACTTTCATTGCGATCTACTGAGGACAGGTCTTGAACAACCTCTTTTATGATCCTGATAGAATTAATACAAGTTTTGATTGTACATTCGAGCCTAATTTGGATGCTACACTATTTTTGATAAATCAAGAGACACTTTGTGAAACTTTAAGTTTACAGCAATGAAACGTCTTACAGAGTGGAGCCAAGATATTTCCAATTGCCTTTGGATTTATGTTCTCTATTTCTAATGGAAGATGAAGTTACCTACTGAATTGGCTTAAGGGATTATTTTGAGCTCTAAGTTCTCCGTTTATACCTAATGTACCTAATATACCTAACTGCAGGGTATTACTTACTTTGAGTAAAACAAGTTTAGAGGTAGTACTGCCGCATAATAATAGCGAAAAACCTTCTGCATCTGTAGCATAGGCAGTTTGCTTGAACATGTAAGACTCAATGACCCTCATTCTTACAGTTATCAAAAAGTCAAATAAAACATATACTTGTGCCGACGTTTAAAAGGAATTTTCTTTTTTTCAGTACTACAAATGGGACATAAATAATATATGTGCTTCTTATTCTGTCGAACAGTGGCTATGATGTAAATCGGTAAAAGAACTAACCTGAAAGGAATGCTTTTACTGTTGCGAGACAAAATTTCTAGCAGATGCCATTGCAGGACAACAAAAAGTGTTTTTCACTCTTGCGTACTTAAAACATTTTTGACAACAAAATTTGTCAAGGCGGTGGATAATAATAGGGCTCAAAGAGAAATTTGAAGGAGAAAAGTGAGAAGAAAAGCTGAAAGCAGGGATTTTTATTCGACCGGAGAAGAAATGTTATAAAGCCACTAAATAAGCGTAGAGCCCTTAAAACATTTTAAAGTTTTAAAATTTTAAATTCTCATATGGTTGAAAATTATTTTAAGCGAATGGATACATTACTTAACAGATTCAATAACTGGATACCAGAATGTCTCGGAAAATGAGCTTTCATTCATTTTTTACGCTTCCATGGAGAAAAATTCCATGGAGAGAAAAATCTTCCGGAGAATACCTATAGAGGTCAGCCTAGTTTAAGCATGATAGCAAACTTTTGCAAAAGTTTGTGATGTTTTGAATTAATTTGTGTGTTTATTTTGAAAAAAACCTTCCAAACCTTCATCAATTTTGTCCATTTTGTACACTAGTAAAAATTTAACTTTTAAATAGCCTAAATATTTCATGTAATAGAACAAAAAGCGTATCAGATTTTTAAAATCAGCACAATGAAATATATTTGATTATATTTGATTATATAAAATATATTTGATTAATATGTCTATAATAGAAATGGAAAAAAAATTAAAAGTTGTATTTAATTAAATTTACAGATCCATCTTAGAAAGTTTCATTGAAATTGTGGAGTTAACAAGTTGAAATCGAAATTCAATTCGAATTTTAAACGCTCGAATTTATCAAGTCGTTATGTTTGAAACTTGCTTTTGAACTTTTGCGTTCGTAAAAATTGGTACCGGCAAGTAAGAATATGTTTTCAAAACTCAAGACACAACAAAAACAATAGAAACAGCAAGTCTTGGGATAAATTTTTTTAAAAAGCTCCGTCGAAAACTAAGAAAGAATTTGAAAAATAAGCTGTTGAACAAGGTTTGAAAAATACATTTAAAAAGCTCAGTAGGAGTTATCCTATCTACCACATCAGAAAACAAACAATAAAATGTTTGAAAGTTTGATTTCAGAAAGTAATGTAATTTAAACTAAAGTATGGTCGACTTAAGCTACTTGACTAAGAGATGCTTTTCTTTAATGTTAAGTTTATCACAATTGGTAATCGCACGACTGGCATGCGTATTTCGAAAGAGCAGGTTCTTAACATTGCCCTAGGTGTAGTTAAAGCCAACAATACAACCTCACTGAAGGAAAATGGTGATGAGCAAGTACTAATTAAAATTGGGAAAGAAAGGTATAGAAATTACTTAATGGGACCAAACAAACAGATACAGTCAGCAAGCTTAAACCATCTAATGAATTGCCAGCAGAAAATATCTAGACTTATTATATTTATGGACTTTTCATTTCTGCTACCATTCCCAGGTGGTTTCTAGGAGAGAGGTCTTAGACAACAGCAATGATTTTCTTGATTTTGACAATGGAAAATATTTCATCAATAAGGAAAATATTTCATCAATAAGGTATTGAGACTATGTGTCACTTGAAGAAAGGTCGTCCTTAATTTGTATCTTTTAAAATTTAATCCGCATATTTTTGATATTCTTATTTAGGACTTGTTGGTAAATTTCCCTTTCATACGGTTTTGTGATTGTATAGATTTAAGAGCTACTGAAAACCTGAGGGAAATTTCACCTTTCTTTATATAGAATGCTATTGTAGTGATTTGCCAAATGCACCATCATGTCATTTGGGCTTTTTCAAAAAGTTCAAACGTAATCTTTCAAATTTTTCCTTTCTTCTCTTGCTTTAATCCGACAGTCTACAATAAATGAATTTGATGTCGCCACTTTTAGCCCTTAATAAGTTTATTTTCATAGCATTTTGCTTGAACAAAATTTCGTCTTTTCGTTCAGATTACTTTGTGTCAGCTAACCTGACCCGCTGCTTATCCCGTTTTATCTCAATATTTTTGTGGTTCTATGAATAAGGAAATCTTTTTACGATGGTATCTTGTTTACTATATTTGTTCGACTTTGGAAATCTTATCCTTCATATTTATTTTATTGTTTTTCAAGCATTGCTTCAACCATTAACCTTAAAAACCGAAGAAGATAGATCACTAGATAAAGAAGAGAAATATCGTTGTACAGAAATGAATTGGAATCAGTACCTAAGATTTTCTTTGATTCTATGCTCTAAAAATTGAGTTTTACTGAAAATTTTTTAAATCATATTATTTAACTAAAAGAAACATAAAATGGCAATGGACTTTAGTCATTCTAGCTCCAATTTAATGAAAAAATTCTATCTAAGGTTGCGTTTTAAGAATAAGATCAAGGAACCTCTTACAGGACTGAAATCATAAAGAAATTTAACTGAAAATTACAAGGTGCAATAATTTAGTACATAAGCAATATAAGTGAACTAGCCACAAGTTTTGAATAAAGTCAATGTTGAAACAAATACAATATTTTCTGGTAATCATTAAAGATACTTTAAAACTGTGTCCTCTTAATTAAATTCATTTTGACACAAAGATCTGTCACAACATTTTTGTTGAATGCAAACAAAGTGCGTCAAATTCAAATTGAATTTTGTTGATTTTTCCATAATTAAATTCGAATAAAGACTAGTAATTTAAATGCGTATGGCTTTAGAAATATAATAACAACAGTACCATCCTTTTGCTATTAATTATTTCATGCATGTATAATTCAGCATGTAGGTATTATATTTCAAATATGTTTAAAAAGATCAAGAAACCAAATGTCTTCTGTATAAATAAATAGTTGATTATGATGTCACGGAAATTATAGTTTAGATGTTTTATCAAAGTATTTACAATCAGAATGAAATTTTCAGCAAAGCTTTATTCCTCTACATTTGTTAATAAATTCATTTTTGTTGTAATTGAAAGAGATAATTTTATTTAGATGCGTGCTGTTTAAAGACACCTGTAAGATTATTTCAACTGAGGATACTGATATGATATTACGATACGGTACTCACCAAAATGCCTTTAACCACTTCAAATGAAATAATAAGATTTAAAAATATTATTTCAGACATTATTTATTATTAATTATTATTTAGAAAATTTTCACCATAAAACCACGTTATCAGAAATTTCAAAGTTGCAGCACTAAAAACAATAGTTGTTATAAGTCATCAAGGTGACAATTGTGGTAACTGGAATCATTTAAAAAACCTATGTTATACTTTTAAGTGATATTCTTTTTACAAAGTTTATGATAACCTATACATATTGTTCAATGTGAAAAGCGTTTTCATGAAAAAATGTTGTGCGAGGTGTTAAGTTGGGCGAAACTGCTGTCACAGATACATATTAAAACTATTATGACAAGATTGAGTTTTCGACGAAGAATCAATTTTCTATTAATCTTTGAAAGAAAATTAAGAGCCAAAAACATGTATACGAATTAAACTTTACATCTTTAAAATTCTTTTTCAACCAACACCCTAGTATTGCATGATTTTAATGCCCTACCACAGAGAGAGAGAGTGTGTGTGTGTGTGTGTGTGTGTGTGTGTGTGTGTGTATGTGTGTGTCTGTGTCTGTGTGTATCCCTGTCTGTGTGTATCCGTGTCTGTGCATGTGCGTGTAAGACGACTAATTCTTAACCTAGAGCTAATGCAGATATACTAATTTTATTTCAGCAAAAATATGTCCAGACAATTGAAAAAAAAAGCAAATATACTTTTCTGCCTAACATTGACGTATTTGTTAAAATTACTTTGGAGTGTTTCATACCACTAAATTTTTCTAATATTTTTCAGCAGCTCAAATTCTGACGTTTTGCTATTAGTTTGGAAAAGAAGCAAAATCTTTAAAGTACATTAATCTTGTAGCTATCGTTTGAAAACGTTAGGTTTATAAAAGTACCTAATTACATCTTATTACCTTAAGTTAGGATACTAAAAGACGTTATATAAACAGTTACCTTTTGAAAGAAACTTTACGTTCTCTCTTAATTTTTTCTTTTAAGTAGCAGTCAACAAAAAATATAACTTGACCATTAAAAAAGATACTTTTCTAATCAAGCTTATCAAGTTTCTTCCACAATTTTAAGAAATCAGTTATTTTTCAATTTGTTTCCTAATTTTCAAAGCCCATTTTATTTATTTTGTAATCACTATCTAATTTTTTTTTATGTAGTAGCCCAAAAGGAAATCTAGTAGAGCTTGGAATAATTACCTCAAATGATTAGATGGCAGCTCAATTTGATGATTATTTTTTTTTACGAAAAGGAATTTTACATTTCTATAATAATAATGATCTCGAGAGAACTATTTGTCAATGTCACACTTTTATGGTCGTTATCAATTGGAATTTCACTTTCAAGATAAATTTGTCTCAAAGAAAAAATGGTTGTTTCATTAATACTACCTCTGATAAACAGTGGGCCTATCATTGCCTTGCACAGATTCAATCTATGAGATACCCGTAAGGAAGCAACAGATCAAGAAAGAAGGAGACAGAAAGCACACAATACACCATAAAATTCAAGATTTTACAAAGATAAAGCGATAGTGAACCTAAAAACAACCTAAAAAAAGTAAGGGAACAGAAAGATGTGATATATGAAAATATTTACAGAAGAAGTCAACAGAAAGCAGAAAATGTTGAACAAAACAAAGAAATACTAATAAAGGAGTGGCAACTAAGAATAGCAACGAGAGTAGAAACAGAACAGAATAGAGTGCTGGGTCATCAGGATGAAGATACAAGAGAAATGACAACAAGATTTTTGAACAAATTTTACAAGCTAACTACTATAATAATAGACAAAATTGAAGAAAGGGAAAGATTGGTGAAAACTAAAGCAAACCTGAGGAAAGAAGAGACAACAGGAGCAATAAAATAGAAAGATACTTTGAAGGAATTGATGGGATGCGTTATGTGATTGATACAGTATATGCTCTGGCAAGTACAATAGAAGAAAGACCAGGAATGAAACGAGATAGAAAAAAGAGTAGCAAAGACAACAACAATAATAACAATAGAGAAAATATAAGAATTAAGAAGTTACGATCTAAATGAAAGTTATTAGACAGAGAGTAGAAAGAAAAGCAAATAAATTACATCGAAGGAGGATTACACAAAAATAAATAGAAAAAGAAACGAAGATCCTTGGAAAGTTGAAAGAATTAGCCCAGAACCAATTGGTTGAAAAACAACTACTACTGAAGGAGAAAGAAAAATGGCTGGAAGACTTAAGACATTGGAAAATAAAGTTAGAGAGAATCAACGTAAAGCATGGAAAGACAAAAAATAATACCATGTTTAGGAAGGATCAAAGACGGTTTTAAGGAGGTGTTGAATAAGAACAAGAAAGGAAAAGTTCCAGAAATGCAGAAATTTGTGCAGTGAGGAAGATGAAAATGTGATCCCTCACAAGGAATGGAGGGGGGTGAGTGACATAGAAGATTAGGGAAAAGGCTACATATGTGACTGAATTAGAAAAAAATGAGAAAGGAATATATGAAATAGTAAGAAAAAGAAAGAAATGGTACACAAAAACTACTGGTGAAAGACGTTTATTGATGCTTAAAAATCAGTGGTGAAATGTACGAAAAATTGGATTGAAATATCACTGGAAATGCCAAAATGGATGACAGTTGGGAGTACAGTGCTTTTGCTAAAGACAATGAAATTGGATAATAAGGAGGAGTATCGACCAATAGCATTTTTGAACACCTGTTGCAAAATTTTTCTTGGTATGGTATATAAGCACATGAAGGAGCAGGGAACCACGTATGGAATATGGGACAAAAGTTGAGGACGTGCTCGGGAGTGTTACTCACCGGTAGTGTTTTGTCGGACAGAGGTACCCATTGTGATGTTATTAGAGGAGACAGGTGATTTATATCGAATGGAAGCACCAGGAGAAAGAATCATCAGGTGAACCAATAGTCTGTTCATTGATAACCTAAAGGTATACCAGGAAAGCCATTAAAAGATTGATGTAGTAAATGAGATAATATTTAAGTTTAGTATGGATACGGAGGCATGTCATGAAGTATAGAAATGTGTAGAAGTGATCTTCAGACAGGGTAAGATAATGAAAGTTGAAAGATTAACAGTACTGAAAGAAAGCGTGAGAGATGAATATGAGAAAGAACAGAAATCATAGGAAATGGAGGTTAAAGATATTTTTCACAGTAAGGAGATGAAATTTGGTAAAGGATTTGTTGGATGCGACGAAGAGCAATATGACAACTAGAAATTAATATGAGCACAAGGGGAACAAAAAAGTGAGTTTAAAGAATTTTGAAGAAAAGAAAATGGAATGTGAAGTAATATTTGGGTATACAAAAGAGGACCATGAATGGTTGAAGTGCAACACAGACCCTAGGAAGACAGCACTAATTTTCAACAAACTGGAACAGATGATGTAAATCAAAGACAAAAGCTAAAGGAATTGAAGTGGACAGGTTATGTGGTGAAATAAAGGGGACGGTACAACACTTGTTACCAGGATGCATAAAGCTAGCATCCTCATAGTATATCAGAAGAAATATGATGTACTAGAAATATTGGCTGCCGATTGGGGAAAGAAAGAAGGTTTATTTCAAGAAAAGACGGTGAGGTAAAAGGAAAAATGGGGAAAAGGACAGGAGTTTGGCAACAATGGTAAAAAGGTCTTGTGGAATTGGGAGCATCAAAAGAGGACGCACTATACAGAAGACCAGCATTGACTTGGAGGACAAGATGAAATAAAATCTATAAACTGTCAAATGGCTTGCCCTGGAGAACAAAACAAACAGGCAAAGAGAAACGAAAAGATTATGAAATATTAGCAACTATGTTTCAAAGTACGAGAGAGAGAGGCAAGGATCAAATTGATAATTATACCAGTAGTGAATAGATGTTGTGGCGTTTGAGTAAAGGAATTGAAAAGTGTAACAAAAAAACTATTTGCTAAAAAGGTTATATATAAACTTACGGACGAAATGCAAAAAACATTGTTTTGGCAAAGCGAAACAGTTATTATAAAAGTATTGTCTGGACTACTTAGATGAACGATGTTTAAATTAGCTACCAGAACGTGTTGGTTAAAGATTCTGGCCATGGATATATATTCACTATTTATTATAGGATATATGTGCTGTGTTACATAATAATGATAATTTGAAAAATAGTTTTTAAGTGGCTACATAGCACAAAGTTTTACATTGTATGAATATTGTAACTTGCATTTTTTCATTACTTTTCAACAGCTTTGTACCCTATAGGATACTTTGTAACATTGACCTGAAGTTTACACAGTAGTAATTTAATGAAAAAATCAGTACAATACTTCGTTTATAAAGACATACTCTTATAACAATCCAATACACTGTAGTAAATTGCTGTACTCCTCTGCTTTACGACATAGTTATGCACTTTGTATTAATGTCGACCACAGTTTAACTTGTATTGCCTTTTGTAGCACAGTATTACATATTGTAATAAATGCTTGTAATAATAGTGCAAGAAACAAGAGTGTAACATTATTTTGTACTGTATTACAACTTGCTGCATTTGTTACACTATGACTCACTTTTAAGCTACAGAATTAAGATTATTTTGAATGTCACATAAACAAAAAGAAGATTTTGTAAATAGAATTTACTTTCTTTGGGTACCAAGCAAATTTTATTGTGAACAAAGAATATTTAATCAGAGATAAGTGATATGGGAGAAAATTATGTTTATTTACAGTAATAAATTATCTTATGAAATATTACCATTTTCTTTATACACTTGGACATCACACTTATTATTTTTATTGAAGTGTCTTATTCAAACAGAGACAGCCTCCTTTTAAATTCCCTTTTTAGCTTGATTTCATCGATATTCTTACAACCACGTAGCTCGACACAAAAATAATCTGCCTTTTCCCTCACCTTGAGGGGAAAGAATTTTATACAGGAAACAGGTAAACAATGGAAAATTAAGCCTTTTATTCTCAATCAGTTTAGCATGGAAAATAAGGTTTATTTTAGATAAAGACAAAGCAACTACAACAGAACAAGTTAAGAATCAGATAGAACAGAACAAACTAACTACAAGAATTAGAAAAATAAACTACGAGACTTTCGTAACCATTAAACAGAAAATCCCTCGAAGGATGTTTAACTTGCTAGACCCTTTTCAAAAATAGGTAAGTCAATTCATAGTTGCGAAAAGAAGTGCTAAACCGTCTTTTTGCAGGATCAACACAGAAGAACAGAAGAAATTAACTCTTGTTGATGCCAAATTTGAGTGCGACTTTATAGACCATTATTAATAACAAAGCAGCTGATGGATAATTTCTGTAGCAAATATTGATAAATACCTCCAATACCTTTGCTTTCTTTATTTTTCAATATTCAAGGATTAAATTACTAACTGAGGAATTGTGAGTATATACTTAAATAGCTCCTCTGACGCTGTTCCTTCACAAGACTGTAAGTGACATAGAGATCAGACATTAATCGATAACCAAAATTCAGTTTTTGTTTCTGCAAATCAAACTCTCATTTCCTCTTCAAAATTTGTGGTCAGATCAATGACACTATTCCCTAATGTACATGGCTTCTCATTTTCAGTGCTTGTAGCAGGTGTTGGTGTATCTACCACAAAATCATTAATTGGAGATGGTACGCTTGTGTCCCTTTGGGACCTCCACTCTTTCCCATATATTCCTTCCAGAGTTTGAAAATCCTTTGAAATCTGTGAAGAATATAGATTTCGTATATTAGGAACATTTATTCGATATTCATTTATTACCTTCGAAACATTTGGCATATTACTGGTTGAAGACTAGGACATTTGACTTGTAATATTTACTGTTTGTAAAAATGTGTTCAAAAATTTGTATAATAAAAGAAATAATGGTTTTCAAACTTGAGCAAATAATCCCTTTTAAATGACTCTATGCTCACTTTTCGCCAATTTTCATGTACTGCACTGCTTCAAGCAACTCATAATTTGCTGTGATCTGCCCATAGTGTAAATAATAGTCTCCTCAGTTTGAGTCTTTCATAGTTATCTCTTACATGTTTTAATTTTAAGCAGTGATATAAACAAGTCAGTAATGGTCATCAGTCGCTGGTATACTGTTTATCATTCCAGTAACAACAAAATCCAATATGTGACTGTAACAATAAATGTATAAAATTGAACGACCACACTTCTCTGATAGAAGTTTCTGGAAGCCATCTTTCTCTCTGTTCATTACATATGCCCCATCATAGCATTTGGAAACAATTCTTCTGTATTCCAAGTCATTATCTTTTAAAGATGTGACCAATACGTCAAGCAAATCTTTTCCATACTTGTCTTCTTTTGTTTCAACCATATCAATCGCATGTTCTGCATTCCTATTGTCTTGATTAATATAACGCACAATAACCCCTTCTATTTTTTGCAGAAATCTGTCACTACTTCCATCTGCTATAACTGTAAAATACTCCGCTTCTTTTACACATTTACTAAATTTTTACTTCAAAATCTGCTGTAAAACTTCAAGACCTCGTTTTGAATAAGTGAGGAGGTATACTTTAACATTTCCTGGAAGTTTTTGACGATTTTTTCAGCTGTGGTTGAATACGAAAAATTAGATCCTAAAAAGTATTAAGGTACACCCAACCAACTACATTTTCTGAGCTGAATCATAGTTTTCTTTATCACCATGGAAGAGTAATCCATTAAAGACAAGATATTGGATGGTATAAAAAATTGCTTCCAAACTAATTCTTTGTTCAGGTATTCTTGTTAGTATCAAAGAATTTATAGACGAAGTAGGGCCATTAAAAGCAGGGCACTGGTGGAAATTGTGCTACCTGCAGGTCCACCAAAGAGAAAAGGAGGAGGTAGAAAGAGGAAGGAGAGACGAGAGAAAAGGAGAAGGAAAGAGACTACCTTAAACATTGTCACCCTCAATGTCGGAACTATGATTGTAAAAGGAAGAGAACTGGCGGATCTAATGAGAAGAAGAAATATAGGCATATTATGTATACAGGAAACCAGATGGAGGGGCAGTAAGGCCAGACTCCTTGGCGGTGGATAAAAGTTTTTCTATAATGTAAAAGACAACAGAAGGAATGAAGTGGGAATATCAGTGGAAGAAACCTGTGTAGGAAGCGCGCTAGAAGTGGAGAGAGTCTCTGACAGGGTGATAATAAGGAAACTGGATGTAGACGGTACGTTGAAAAACATAGCTTCTGCATATGCACCCCAAACTGGATGTTCAGAGGAAAAGAAAGATACGTTTTGGAGAGAATTGGACAAAATTATTACAAAATTATTACCTAGAGAAAATAGATGTTTTATTAGAGCAGATTTAAATGGTCATATTGGGAAAGGGAACGATGGGGATTAAAAAATGTATTGGTAAGATATGGGTATGGCAACAAAAACAGAGAAGGACCAGGATATAGTAGACTTTGCAAATGGACGAGATTTTTCAGTCTTAAACACAAATTTCAAGAAAAGAGAAGATCAGAGGATGACATACAAGAGTGGACGAAATAGGGCCCAGATTGACTACTTGCTATGTCGAAGATGTCGTCTAAAAGAAATTACTGACTGCAAAGTTCTAGGAGGAGAGCGTGTAGCTGCCCAACACAAAGTCGTGGTGTGTAAGACCTGCATTTCAGTCAAGAAAGGAGCAAGTAGAAGAGTAGACGCGAAAACCAAGTGGTGGAGACTGAAGGAGGCAACGTGCAAAAGAAATTTCAACTCTGAATTATTAGACAGGCTTACAGCAGAAACAGAAGTTCTAGAAAACTGGACCAACATTACGGACAAACTAGTAGACACAGCTAATCAAGTCCTCAGAGTGACTAGAGGAGGTGTAAAGAAGGATAGAGAGACGTGGTGGTGGAGAAATGACGTGCAAGAAAGAATTAGAAAGAAGAAAAATGCAAAGAAAAACTATGATCATGCTAACAATCTGGATACTAAAAGCAAATATGTTGAAAGACATCAGGAAGCAAAGAGAGCTGTATCAATGGCTAAAGATGAAGCCTACATTGATCTGTACAGCAGACTGAAGTCAAAAGAAGGTCAAAAGCATTTGTACAGAATAGCTAAGCAAAGAGACAGAGCATCAAAAGATATACAACATATGAATGTTATTAAAGGCGCAGATGACAGACTATTGACAGGAGAACAAGCTGTACTCCATAAGTTGAAGAGCTATTTTGAAGTTCTGATGAGCACAGAAAACCCCTGAGAGCAAAGGGAAGATGATGCAAGGCAAATAGAACATGAAGTGAGAAGTATAGAAAAAAGTGAAGTCAAGAAGGCTCTAAAAAGGGTGAAAAAATGGGAAGGCCTGCGGACCAGATATCATTCCCATTGAAGCCCGAAAATGTCTAGGTGAACAGGGCCTCAAAATACTAACTACACTTTTCAACCAAATACTTGCATGTGAAAGAATGCCGAAGGAATGGAGAAGGAGTGTGCTTATTCCAATATATAAAAACAAAGGGGATGCAGAAGAGTGTGGTAATTACAGAGGTATAAACCTGAAAAGCCATACAATGAAGTTGTGGGAAAGAGTGTTGGATACAAGATTGAGTCAGGAGATACAGGCATGTGGAAAGCAATTTGGATGTATGCAGGAAAAAAATACAACAGATGCACTATTCGCTCTACGAATTTTAATGGAGAAGTTCCGAGAAGAACAGAAAAAGCTACACTGCGTGTTCATAAATCTATAGAAGGCATACAATAGAGTGCCAAGAGCAGAGCTATGGTATTGTATGAGAATGTATTAAGACACGACTAATTTTGCTTTAATACATCAAAGGAAGTTAAGTATACAACATGAAAGTGTTAATATGGGTTTGTGTGCTGGAGTTGGACATGCTACAGTAAAGATAAAATTGCAAAGACATAGCAACGTATCTGGGAGGGTCAGTAAGTTGGATATTTTTTTGAAAACCGAGTTCTTAATTTCGAAGCAGTAATCCTAGTTGGAGGGCAAATTCATGTCATTTTTTATTTAGGGGCATTTCTCCTTTCCCCAAACAGCTCCGTGTCTGTGTTCTATTTATCTTCCAAATTTATTGTTTTGGTATTCTTGTGTCGTAATATGTCAGCTATGTATTTAAATTACTTTAGTTTACAATTGATTTCACAGATGCACCTATACTTTTTAAAATGTCACGGTTACAATAATAGTAAACAAGTGTTTCTTAATTAATCAACTTCTATCTTATTGGAAACCTAGTAAAAATTTTATTATACAGTATCGGATAAAACTACTTTAACTATCGATAGGATGTTAATACCGATTTTACTGTTTTCTCAGATTTGTGCTGCAAATTATAATATCAAATATTTTAAATTGCATTTGAGCATTCTCCCTGATAAACCACAAGGAATAGAGCTTAACAAATTTGCTCATTTCATATAGCGTTAATCGGTGACCCAAAATATGTCACATTTACATTATTAGCTTATTAATTAAGATGAATTTGGATTTTTTTTTCTTTTTGTTGCGTTAACAGAACTTTGAGTTTTTTCCTTTTTGGGAGCCAATTTGGGTCAGCCCATAAACAGTGGCAATGCAAAGGTTAAGGAGAATTTCCTACCCTCAAACGTATTAGGAATTATTATACGTTCAGTATGACTACTAAAGCAGGTGTTGTATATTCACTTCATTGAAATTAGAAGTGTGGGAAATTTTGAAAGATCTGCTTTCAGTGTGTATAAAAGCAACTGTTACTACCCGCTAGTCAAAGCATGTTTAATTCCCACCATGAGAAATTAAAAATCTGGAAAATTTGATTAAAATCCAAAGTCCATCTGTAGGTACTATATAAAAACATAAGTTTTATTCGAGAGAACATCATTTTTACATATTTATCAGTATTAATACAATTAAATTTAGGAGGGGGTACTTGGCCTAAAGTAGAGAATATTGGGGCACTTGGATTTCAATCCCCACAATCCCAAAGTGTCAACCATTTACATTCTGCAGATTTACTATAGACCAGATACGTTGTTATGTTAACATTGTCTTCAATTTTTTTAAAAGTATCTTAGAGGAAATATCATACATTTGCGAAATAGTTTATTTCTTTTACATTAGAAAAGCCTCTGAAAAAATTAAAGTAATTTGATTTTGGGTTTCAATCATTATTATTGACTGTCTACCACCAGCAATATGATGATGCATCTTTACCAGATTTTGTTGTCAATAAGTACTACCAATAACGTTTTCTTATTCCTCTCAGTAGTGTAACATGTCTTAAGTAACAATGTAAACATATGCAATGTTTGTCGGGATTCTTACCATGAAGTATAAGGCAGATACAAAGTGACTACTTCCCTTTAAAACCAGTAATAACTTGGTTAATTATATTTCAGGCAAATAGTTATGTACTGATAACTTATAATGCATAATAACTAATTATCTCCTATTTTACTCAACAGATTTCTGACTTTAATAATTTGTGTTCAAATAAACCAAATAAATACCCATCCGTTATCTCCGCCAAAATTTCCCAATTGACAATGACTTGGGTTCTAAAAGAAAGTGCGAGGCGCTTATTACAAAAAATATGGTAATTAATATTCAGTTATTTTCTTTCAACGTTAGGACTGAATTACATAAGACAGCATTTACGTCCATCTGGAACTTGAAAAAGAAGGGGTTATAAAATGTCTTCCAATTTAATGTGTTGGATTATCTGATTAATCTTGGTCATTTTGTTGTTGTATTGCTTACTTATGTTATCCTACTCTAAGGAAACGACTAGCTAGCTGTGGTATTTCTTAACTGTTTGAATTTCGATGCAGGCATGATATTTTTAAGGGGTAATGAAAAACTCCAATCCTCGTAAACCTTGTTTTGTTTGATGGATGTTAAATTTTTCAAAGTTTTGCTTTAGTGGTCTAGATATATGTAGTACGATTTTCCTTTTCTCTACTTTGCTTATTATGACAAATAGCTTTAAAAATACGGTATAACGCAATAAGGAGCTACTTAAAGATATTTTATAAGTTTTACTCTCTAAAATGAAGGAGGTAACAAATTCTAATTTAAAAGTACCTTTTAAATTTGAAGACAAACAAAAACAATAGTAGTAGCTTTCTATTTCCTTTCAGTATAAAGTACAAAGCAGCTTAGGATTTCTGAAAAGATTAAAATTAGGTCAGGAATTTGTCTCTTTCACACAGTGGATTAATGACTGCTGCTATATCTAAATGCAGATTAAGGTAAGTTGGCATTATAATGCCCCAAATAGTATGTATTTATTTAGTTTGCCTTATTCATGCTTATCTTTGTGCTGTTTTTATTTTGATTATTAAATTCATGCATATGCAATTATAATTTTAAATCGTAACAAATTTGTCTACTGAAATCAATGATGTCAGAAACAATTTCAGTTTAAGTATCCTTAGCACACACTGGGGGTGGCTACTGGTGGAAAACGTAATATTTTATCCGTTTTTTATAGTATTGTGAATTGAATGAACATAATATGTCATACTTTGGAACTAACGAAGAGTGAAAGATTTGCTATTTATACTTATAACCACATAAATGCCAACATATTTTATCAGGCATTTCAGAAAAAGTTTGCATTTTCTGTTGATAGTGGTATCAGCCTGTGAAAAATATTATCTTTACTTGAATCCGTGGCCATTTTTCCTTCTTTTCCTCTTCGCGTTGCTTTCCTCCATAAGTCAACTTTAAAGACTAAACCTATTTCACCTCATTTTTAATGTTTTCTTTTTTTTTACATACGGCAATTTAACTCTTTGATTAGGTGTTTAGCACTTTATTATAGCAGAAAGTTTGAGAAAGTACTAAATTATATCCGTCTGAAAAATTGAATGTCGGCTGGGATCAATCATTTCTAGTTCAAAAAACCAGCTGCGATGACAAAAATGAGCTTGATAAAATAAATGAAAACTTGTCTATTTCGCTGTTAAGAGAACCTTTAACAATAGAGACACATAATACATCTGTCCTAGGATGGTGTACTATTTCATGAGTAATATGGCAGTGATATAATCCACTGCGAGTATATATCCCATTGAAATGTTAAACATATGGATTGAAGTTCTTTTTATAAAATGTAAATCTAATGGCGTCAAAAAAACTATAAGATATTATTACGTTTGTAACATTTCTTGTCCCTTTCACATAGATGGCTTACAAAAATATAGATTACTTCAAAGTCAAGGTAAATTCGATTAACCTGATATTTTTCTCATGGCAAGTATTGTCATTTGTCAGCACTATAGTTTCAACAGTATAAATATGTATGACAGTATACCCTGAATGCAAAAAGTTTTCACTTTCCACTTCAAAAAGTTATTTATTCTATTAATTTCTTCTAAAACTGATATACACCATGATTTTCACTATCATTGATCTTTTACTTCAGAACAACGAAAACAAAACATTTTCATAAATGTCTTATAGAATTCATCATTATATAACTATGACTCTATATTTGTTTTAGGCTTTTTAAAGAACAACTTTGGTAAAATATTGAGTAAGTTACATTTACAATGCATCAAGAAGACAAATTAGCTATTACAACTTGCCATCTTGGTGTGCAAGACCTTAACAAGAATAAGACTGGTTGAGGGAGTTCAGTATCTATATTATAATCGTTCTAACGTCGGTGTCTTTAACATATTTCAGGCCCTATTTAAGGTAGAAAGGCATTTGATACATCGTTGAAAAGTCCTTTAAAAATATTTACTAGAAAGGTTGCTTTTAGTGACTTCCGGTCACAATCGCCAAAATCTCTTCATAATAGCCATTTTGGGCAATTTTATTCGTAAGGAATAAGGTTGCCAAATTCAACAGACATCTATAGATACCAGGAATCAAGAATAAACTCACTGAAAGTTAAAACTTTTATATATTATATTTTTCTCAAACCTAATAATATCACAAAATATCTGTAAACCAAGACAGAAGGACAAACTAATAATTCGTTATGTCAGGTGTGAGCTACTGACATCTGATAATTTATACTGAAATGAGAGATTTCTTTCCTGCTATATAATGTCCAGACGGATTTAAATTCTTGTGCAAAATTCAATATTTTGACATTTTTAGGTTTCTGTGGTTGATGGGATAAATCCGGTTTGGATTTAGATCAAACAATACTGTTTCTTGCAAGTGTTTAAGATGCCTTTTGTAAGCCTTGAGCTTAAAAAATCCTAAATTTGGGAACTGTATTGCTAATATAGATAATACTTAACCTCTGTCAACTCCACAACACATGCTTTAAGTTTTGACAGTGTTCTGGGATCTTTGATTTGTACAGTGAAGAAAGAATAACTTTTTCTTTCACCTGGCTTTATAATTTACTACGCTGTGTAAATAACAATCTTTTCAAAGTGTAATTTATTCATGAAAAGAATTAGAATTGCTTATTACCATTTCTTGGATTGTACGAGTAAATTATGTTCTATTCAGGTGCAAATGTGTTTTTTGTTGACTGTATTTAAAGGGCTGTACATGTGCTTCAAAAGGTGTAATATCAGCCATTGATACTCATTACACCAAGACAATGGGTCAAGTTATATCACTTGACGGAGACCAGTGATATGAGATTCTTGCAAATGTCTTAAAAGAGGATATATTGAAAACGCATTGAGGTAAACAACAGCTGGGGAACACGAACTTAATTTGACACTAAGCAAACCTCGAAGCAGGAGATGTCCTGCAAATGTCACTACAGACATCGATTTTGCAGACGACATTAGACTTCTGTCCAGCAATCATGACTAAGCTCACGACCTCTTACATTCAACCTACCAAAAGACAAATTGTTCTTCCTACAAAAAAAAGTCTATCTCGGTTCTTGAATTAATCCTTGTGAAAGGTCCAACTGCACAGGAATAGGAAAACCGCAGACCCCTCTTAGAAAGAAGGACACAGTTTGAAAGTCGAAGATAACAAATCTTTTAAAGCTTACCTTCTTTAAATCAATTGGTGAGCGCCTTCTCTTATATGATTTTTCGACATGAAAACACACCAAAGCTTTGACCAAAAGGCACAAATAGGTTAGGAGTGGCCAAAGGAGTGTTGTGCATATGACAAACAGTGAACAGCAGGGCGAGGTCTCCAAAATAACAACAGTAATTGCTAAGCAAAACGTGAACTTCACTTGATATAGTGGGAGAAGTGAAATATAGGTTCTCCAAGAGCTTTTTCTATGGGAATTCTTGCATGAAAAAAGATAAACCGGCAAATTATCTCGTACCTTCATTGACCAACTAAAAAAGTTAGCAGAAGAACATTAAGGCTATCTGCAATGTTATGTTGACCTATAACATTGTTCTGGTTTTTGTTCAATCAAGTCAAGTTTTTGAAATAAAGCAACAATATTTTTTTTTTAAAGTTGTACAGCTATATTCAATATTTTGTCCTTGTTCTAGTTTGGAGCATTGTCCATATTCGAGATGCTATGAACTCTCTTCTTCAAGAAGCGCCATTTATTAGAATTGGAAAGTTTCTCATGCTCAGTAGAGCATCAGTTTTTTATAGATGTAAGAGCTTTATATCATGTCATGAGTCGTAAGCTTTTTTCGAGCTACGTTTCGAGAGATACTTCTCCCATCGTCAGGCTCACAGCCTGACGATGGGAGAAGAGATTTATGAAGAAATAAACTTTAAACTTTGCTTTCCACTAGAAAAACTAACGAAAAGCACCAAAGTCATTATAGTAGGTACTAAGGAACAATGCCTCTCGAATGTCATTAATTGAAAAAAAAAAAAAAAAAATTTCGATTGAGGCCAAAAACCTGATCTGGTCAGGTAAAAAGGATTCCATTTTCAAATTCAGCAATGCGGCATTGTCCTGAAACAGCTCTGAAAGCCCAGCCAGTTTTTAAAAGAAAAAGTTTTTTCAATGCAGTGTAATAAGTCAAAATTCGTAAAAATACCAAATCAGTATACAATGGTTGTTATTCTAAGCTGGCTTTGTTTTAAGAAAGTCCTAAAGTCCTATAAAAAGCCTTAAGTCACTGAGTTTAATGACTAAGAAAATAGAAAAATAAAAAGAAAGAATCAAAAGAAATCGATTTAAGAATAAAAGTATGCATATTGTAAGAAAAACAAAATAAGGGACTGTTTTGACGGTCTAGACTTTTCTACGCTATAATTTAAAGAGAGGCAAAGTTTAGTCTTGAAGTCACTTGCTGTGAAGAAAATACAACGGGCCTAGTAAGGTGGGTAATCTATGTTTTTGAACTTAATGCTGTTAGCACAATTTATGAACTTAATGGTGTTAGCACATACATTTTCATATGTACATCTTTGTTCAAATTACTTAATACGAGTAGTTTAAATGGGCAAAACTGTAATTATTTTGATCCACTATAATTTTTTTCATAAGCCTGTATGTGTGTATACAGCAGCAGCTAAAAGTGGTTCAATATTACTTCAATTTGTCATTGAAGAACAACAAAACATTAACATAAAAATGCCACATCAATTCGTTATTTGAAGTTGCCTGAGGCTGTAAAGAATGTATACCTGAAAATAGCGATATCATTATGACCATTTGTTGTGCTTTTTATTCCTTTGTGATGTTTCTATCAGACGTATATGTTATAAACGTTTATCCTTTGCATGCAGTATTGATTGTCAGTACCGTTTAAAATTGTATTTATTGTTTAATGAAAATTTGGCAACAAAGGTAGTCTGGAGGAAGTTTTCCGACAATTCAAAGTGATCTTAAATTGTTTTCTACGACAATACCCACTTAGGGGCTTCGCAACGAAAGTTAAGTAAATAATATAATAATAAAAAATAATATTAAATATGATTATTAATAATGAAAATGATAATAATATCAATAATAATAATAATAAATGATAGCAAAAATAATATTAATTTAATTCAATAATTTAGTGGCATAGCGTTGTTTCTTTTATTAAATTAATGAAATTTCTGATACACTACAAGCATAATCTTATAATGTACAATGCAAACATCTTCCGGAATATATAATTTCAGTAGTACTGGAAAAGCTGGTTTTAGTAATAAAGGTGAAAAGACAATATCAAAGAGGATTCAAGCCTTTGTATTAATGAACATTTCAATTCAAATTCTAAGTACATTAAGAAAATAAACTGAAGAACAGGAGACTTTTATTTCCTTTGACATCTGATCCCATTTTTACTGTCATTAATATTTTTCATTTTAATTTAATTGATAATCAATGTTTATTATCTTAATTATTAACTCTTACATATGCCCTGATGCCAACATTGGCTAAGTATGTACTTTTCTTTGACAGATCATAAGGTTAAATGGATAACGTAACTTAAGAGTAAAAAATAAATGTCCGAATTTGTTGTCTGAAAAGGATTGTATAATTAGATTCCAGAGTTTAAAGACAAATATACTTTTATAATACGTAACGCATTACTACAGAATTTGAAAACTTAGTTTATGAAGTAGCAGAGAAACTTTGTTAACTATTGTAAGGGAAATAAAAGAAATACATTTCAATCACTGTTACAAGCAGTTAAGGACAAGCCTTTTTACTATTTTTGTCAGATAACACAAATATCACTTGTAGAAATGTCATTTTTGTTGCTTCCTGCAACAAGTATACCAATATACAGTATAAGATAAGTTTAATTTTGCTTTCTCTTTGCTGCAACTAAAAGCCTGTGATTGTATTATTACATGGCATGCTGAAATCTGATTCACACCGAAATAAAAAGTTCTTTATATTTCAAAGTAATATTGGCTGAGGACTGAGTCTACTCTCTTTTTTTTCCAATGAAAGTGAAATAATTTTAGGACTCGTTTTCCCTTATAAATTATAAACGAAAATTAGAGTGTCCAAGGAAAATAAACCCTCTCTTTGCAAATTGAAAAAAATCACAATGACTACTATGGAAAGCTGCTGTAAGGGAACTGTGAGTAATTAAGAGCATAATCGTAGGATCAAGCATATTACTGAGTTCAGACAAAACATCTGCTCAGTGAACCAAATGTTTTTCTATTTTCCCACCTGAAATAATTAGATACTAAACAGGTTTCAGTAGCAATTTTGTAATACTTACGGGGGTTCTAAACAATAAAATCTGTTTAATATTCTAGATTTCAACTTTTTAGTTTGATATCGTTCCTGGTTTAATAAATGTCTACTATAAAAATCATAAAAACATTGCTAGCCTTTATACAAGAAGGAAACCAAACAAAAAATAATCTGGTAACCAAAGGAAATTTCTTAGCAGGAAAGTTAGTAAATTCTGTGAATACAGCTTTACTGAACGTTTATGGAAAAATATTTTTATTTATCACTGTTTCTTAGGCATATTTGCTAATAGATCAATGTAAGCTCTTACACTAAGTGAAAATTACCTATCGCTACTTTGAAATAGAATATCAAAACTAAAAGAATACAATGTAATAATTGTAATATTTATTCATCTAAAAGCTTTACTCTGATAAAATTACAGTCGGATTTTGAAGTTAATTATGCATGGTTTAATATAGAGTTATTCGAAAAGAAATACAGAACTGCATTTGTGCTCAATACAATTGTGCTCGTAGGTTCTTTCTGAGATACTCCCTGAAGGTTCTTCTCCCATCTTCAGACCGTAATGGGTACAGCTATGTCACTATTCAAAAATAACTAGATACCTGCCACCAACTGGGCAGGCAATGTTAAAGTTCAATAAAGCTATATGTAGTCATTGTAGTAGCCTGACGATTCGGGAATTTTCTCTGAAACGTAACTTAGAAGAAGCTCGTGACTTGAGGCATGATAGAGCTACTACATTTTTGGCTTTTAGTAAGTGAATGAAGTCTAGAATTTTCAAACATTTTCTCAACTATATATATATATATATTTATATATATATATATATATATATATATATATATATATATATATATATTCGTATGAACTGATAAGGACAAAATACAATACATAT
>RDPX01000154.1:406842-435281 GCA_003991215.1 Morbakka virulenta
TTTTGTGGTCATTTTTTGTGTAGCTGTGTGTCAATGCATGTTCGCACTCGCTGCTTCTTTTTGCACTATCCACCCTCTCTCACCCTTACTTACAAATAAGCTGTATCTTTCTCTCTCTCTCTCTCTCTCTCTCTCTCTCTCTCTCTCTCTCTCTCTCTCTCTCTCTCTCTCTCTCTCTCTCTCTCTATGTATCTATCTATCTATTTATCATCCTTTTAAAATTTTTTTTAATTTTTTTTTTTCATCCGGTAAGCTTGCTCAATGAAAGAAAACATCAAAGAAAACGATCAGCAGTTTCCGTAATGATATTCCTGGTCTCTGCAATTTTTAAGCCTGTAAATCCATAGCCATGAAGGTCATATAGATGATGTTTTGGGAAGCATGGACTTAATTTAAGTCCATGCTTTAATGACAATAATAATGATAGTAGTATATATATATATATATATATATATATATATATATATAGATGCATGTATATAGCAGCAATAAGAAAACTTGACTAAAGAAGTACGAATAAATTCCGAAATATTGTTTTGGTATTGAAATAAATTTTTGATTGAGATTATATATGAGAAATGATTTGTAATAACTGCAAGGAGCTTTGAAGTATTTAACTAAATCTTTCTGAAACAGAGTTCCTTTTCCGACTGTTATTCTGCTTCAGATCCCTTTTTATCGACTTCTGAAGCTATAGAATAAAATCAGAGAATTGATCTTGCCGCCGTATCAAGAATCAACAATGCTTTCATAGTCCATATTGATTGACCCCATGTACATATCATTTCATTTGGCAGGAATTTCAACTTTCGTATTTTGATTGACTTTGGGAATGCCAAGCCTCTTGGATACAGAAAACCAATTTCAGTCAGGTGAATATTACCCAAAACTAGACATAAATAAACGTTTATGAGCAAACATCTGCTTTAGTACTATGGAGACGATGGCAATTTCATAATCACAAAAAGAGATGATAAATTTGAGGTAAAATTATCATCCAAATACTTTGAGGTCAAGTGACCCATTTCTCAGATTTCTTTGCTAACAATGTGATTTTTGAAATCTATCGTAATGTTATAACCTTTGAATTGCTATTACTAGTTTTTTGATTCAAAGAAAGTCTTTAATCTATGTAATCGTTAGATAATGAGGATAGCAGAGAGCCACACATCTGATAAATTAAGAGTCTTGTCCTAGGCGAATGGTCTGAAATCGATATAATCAAATATTTTTGCCAACAGAAAAATACTTTTTCTATCCTTTTTCAATATTTCTTTTGTGAGCCTGTTAATTTAAAAAATATCTTTTTTGAAGCATAATACGTTTAATATTTTACCCAATCATGCACCAAAGTAAAGAAAAACAGGTTTCGTTAAGAAAAAAATTGTTGATGATATCGATAGATGATTGCATCTAAGAGTCTGAATTTCAGGTTGAATTTTTTAGGACTTTATCAGCTTATTAAATGTTTCTATACCCTTGGTCTCCTATTGCAAAACAATAGTGCAGGAGCAGTAGAAGAAGGATAAGTTTGACATAGTAATAGCTTAGGAATGCGAGCAGAGGTAAAAGGTCAACAGGTATAATATTCTAGGTCTAGATTCAAGGTATTTTTGTTTTACGGAGGGTAAAGAAATGGCTTATTTGGGTTGTAAAAATAGTGCTGTGGGTTGTAACATATAAGCAATTCCTCCCAGAACAAAAAAAATTGTCTTAAAATTGTAACCTAACGTACCAATGTTAGAGAGATAAAGAAATACTTTCCAGCAGGTAAACTTATTGTTTTATGTTAACTGGATGATTATGTAAAAACTAATACGTTGCAGTGATCAAATTCCGTAATGATGCCTAGACCCCTTATTCTAGCTTAGTATTACTTCATATGCAAAATTTGGAATGAAAATCACAGTGTTTTTGACCGCAAATTCACATCCAATCTTTAGAAATAAAAGATGCTAAAGGTTTATCTTCAAATGTTGGTTACATGGAGGGCCCTTGGTCTTCGCATGAGTAACCATGACTATAAATATTTGGTAACTAACAACAATATCAGAAATGTGATGGCGAATATAGTTCAGGTTGTCAGTGAAGTCTAATTCCAAGCCTGGCCATTTTCAATTTATTTCCAGTTGTTTTGTTGAATTCAGCTGGAGTACTCATAACAGAAAGTCACCCAGCCCAAAAGTCACCTCATTTTCCCATTATTTTGTTGACCAATCAGAACATTTTCTTTTGCTCTATAATCATAAACATAATAATTCCATTTTTATTAACTTACTTCAAAACTTAAACAATTTACCCGACTACCACCCTGAAATCAGTGTTACCACATTTTATCAAAAGTGAAAATGAGTTATTCAACATACTAATCTACAAAAGATTTTAAAGGTCAGAAAAGTCTTTTATATTACTTTCTTATAAAATGTATAATTTGTATATATTATATTATAAATATAAGTATATATTATAAATATTATGTAATATATATTTGACTTTTTTTTCCGTTTAATAACACCCAATACCCCCCCCCCCCACACCCAAAAAACATGTGATAAAACTGGGTCAAGTAACACTGGTCAACAAAACTTTTGTTGCATTGATTGCATCACTCGATGTTACCTAATTTGAGTGTGCTGATTTCAGATCTGTAGAATCAACATTTCGTCTACATAACACTGACGTCATATCTGAAAAAATACGTGATTAAACGTTTCTTAAATTAGCTTCAAACTATGAAAAAATGCAACATAATCTAAATTTATTCAAAAATACAATGACACAAAGATGACGATCTATATAAAACTGATTGGTACCTAAAACATTGGTTACTTTGAGAAGGAAAAAATATTGCAGTCTATTTACCAATTTCTTTTCAGATTTGAAACCATCAGATGAAAAACAGTAAGAAACAGCAAAAAAGATTTTATGCAACTGAGATTTCGAAAAAAAATTGTTCTGCTGTGTAATTTTTATCAATCATCTTTATTCAAACAGCATGAAGTTTAGTAAAACATAACAACTTTGTCTTAGTTTTAGTTTAACTCAGAATTTGCATAAGGTATTTAGGGTTCAGTTATTATAATTATTATTAGCATGAAACAACTGGAACATATTTGAATTCCTACTTTGTAAGAAGAACCATAAATAAACTTATTATTGTTGATGGGTATCTTTCTACACTTTGGCCACGAAATCAAACAATATTTTCAAAACAAAGTTATGGCTAATTTTATCTTAAAAACATCTTTATTTGTCACATCCAGAACAAAAATAATGTGCCTCTTATCCAAAAATGGTTTTCAGTATAGGGCCAATGAAATGAAAATATTTTTTTGGCTAGCAATTGTTCTAGTTGCTCAAGTTTCCCAACTGTACCTTTTTGCTTGGTCCAATCAACTGACTTCAAAGAAATCACTTCACATTTTTTCATTTGTACCATGTAATCACCAAATTCTTTCAATAGGTTTCGGTTGTTAGTTTTTGCTACACCAGGAGCATTGTTGATAATCTGATGTCTGGAGCTAGCTGGGCCAGCAATGCGTATATCAATCATGATGGATTTAACTTTTTTCATCAAGAAGTATGTCCATCAAGACGAATGCTTGTAAAATATGGATTATAAAAAGACAGGAGAAAAATTTACAACCTCTTCACACTTGCGAAATTTTCCTCGCAACATAGCTCAGGCTCCTGTTAAAGGATTTACGAGATTTTCCTTTGGCAGGAACTTTAGCAGGATACGAATGTCTATTGTATCTTTCACAGTAGTGTTTCATTCTCCGCCGGAATAGCATACATATCTGGTCAGTATGATTGTTTTCAATGATTTTTAACATAGAAATTAGTCGTTGTACCTGATTTATAAAGGAAAACTAGCACTTTATAGAAACATTGTCGATCGAACTTGATATCATTTCTCTGCAGGTTTCCTTTCAACCTCGTCAGCAAATCATACTAAGTTGATTTAGACATTCAAAAATAGTTATAAAAGTTCACTTCATGGTTTGGTAGGTCTTCGAAAAGGCTTTTGAAATAGCCTTTTAGCAACCTTTCTTGTACAATTCGATGAATCAACACTCGTCTTTTCTTGGTGGTGCACTAATAGGATAAGTTGTGGGAAAATGTTAAGAATAATGAGAATATAGAAAGAGTTACTAATGGAAATCGAAGAACATCAAATGACGTTTTTCGGCCATTTAATTAAGAAAAGAAATATAAAAAAATTAATAACAACTGGAAAAATCTTTTGTACAAGGGGCAGAAAGAGACAAAGGTGAAAATAACTTTATACCATTACCGAGTACTTGATGTTGGACAAGGACTGCACAATAATTCATAGTTTCCAGGATAGAGAACAGTGGAAGTCAATTATTGTTTAAGCTACACGGCATGACACCTGAAGAAAAAGACTTGGAAGAAACTCTAAGACATTGCTTTAAATAAAGAGATATAATTAAAACTTCTTTAAAACACCTCTTCGAAACAGATAAAAAAATTTAGTAATTGATCTTTGGTCAGATACCTATATTATTCCAAAAGAAAAAAATTCTCTGTTAAGAGCTTTTCGTATTATATGGTCAATTTTAAACTTTCAACATCCAGCTCCAAAACATGAAACCTGGAAGATAAAAATTTGCAGACATCTTTTCATGGGAAGAGTCACCGAGCGTTTTAAATTTCAGCTTCTGTTCTTAGCCAGATAGGCTATGTTTTTGCCGCGTCTTTTCGATATAGCTGGAATTTCTGGTACCCAACACAACACAAGCAGCATTTCACTACCGACAGCTTGTCTTTGAGCTTCTTTGTCATTTCGCTTAATACTGGGCTAGCAATCCATCTCTTTTTCTGTGGCACCGACGTAGATTAAGAAGAAAACCATAGTGTAAAGATCTTTCCAATTTCATTGACAGATATTGATTGATAATGTAAGATCGCCAGAGCTTTTAAGGTAAGGAAATTTCCTTTGTGTCTTGAAGAAAATTTTACTGCCTTTCCCTGATCATTTTCCTTTATGCTATAGCTGGGACACCATAGGCCTGGCCAAAGGGGAACGGGGTTTTTCTAAACAAATGACTTCAAATAGGTGTTATTGGTAGATCGGCAAGAGATGATTATACCACCACTTTACATTTCACTGGGCCTTATGAAGCAATGAATAACAGGTCTATATAAAGAGTCTGCAATTCTTCAATTCTTCAAATATGTTAAGATATGCTTGCCTAAAAGTTCCAAGAAAAAAACAAGTAGGCAGGCTGCAAATAAAAAGTATCTTTGTATTGAGGTGGTTTCAATGGAATCAATGGAAAATACATTCACATGTTAGTGCGCCATCTTGTTTAATTGGGGACAGCGACGCAAGATGATGGTTTCCAAACGTTCTTATTAATATGAAGACTTCCGCTTTATGAAACTGAACTGTCGCAGCAGTTAAGCATGGCTATGCAGTTAAGCAATAAAAACATAATATTTATTATTGGAAAAAATATCTTACAGTAATAAAATCAGTGGCAGAGCAACATGTACCTAAATAAGTAATTACACGACTTAACAGTTAATCAGCTAAGATTATTTTAAGGTTGAAAGCTTGTTATATCCTTTCATCAGTTTACCTGCTATTTCTATTGATAACTGCTGTTTTTCAACGAGCCATTAGTCAGACTAATAACTGACTTCCTACCGTTCTACTTTCACACATAAACTACTTAGTGATGTAGGAAAGTTTGAGTCAAACGACACATTATGCTTTTTGCTTAAAGATTTATTCCTGTCTACTTAAATCTAATTGTTATTTGCCAGTTAATGATTTCAATAGTATCGTTACACATTTTATTTCGCGGCTGGAACAAGGAAATTTTGTTTAAAATGTCCCCTTTTACCAACGAAAATCTGTTTTTCAATACATCAGGCTCACGCTCTTTCAGCTTGCAGATAATCTGTGATTGTACACATCAACTTTTTCATAACTTCTTCTGCAATAATGGTGCAAATATTTTGCATGCTGTTTATCTACTTGGTATTTTACAAGATATAGCACCAGATGACGCAAATGGATTTTCTTAAATTGTCTTTAATTGGGAATGAAAGGTCTGTAAATCCTCATTTATAATATTATGTATCCTATGGTAACTAGATACTTATATCGAACGTCTGCTCCATTGTGAACTTATTAATGAAAAACTTTAATAGTGATGTCTCTCGCAAACAGAGACTAATCCAGGAAATTAAAAGTCTGTACCCAACATTTGACAAAGATTTTGTAAAATCTGCTGTTAATCCTTGTCTCGTTTTCATATTTTAATCTGATTGCTTCTTGGCACAGTTCATTTGCTCTGTCAACTTTTCTGTATTTACTTTTAGGCACATAATATATTTTCGATATAACTGAACAAAATGTTATCGATACGTTTCGTTTTACCACATTTTCCAACTCCAGAATATTGTCAAGGTAATATCGCCTACCACTTCTTTTGAAAGTGCCACTTTCTCTTCTCCTGGTAAATAATGGTAAATGTTCAAAACTCAGGTTAGGTTCTACAAATTGACCATCAAAAGTATATCTATCTGGACTATGGAGCTATGAAAACAAAAAAATTGAAATCAGTTTAAAATGATCAGGTTTGACAATATAACATATATATATATATGTATATGTATATATATATATATTATATATTATATATTATATATTATATATTATATATTATATATTATATATTATATATTATATATTATATATTATATATTATATATTACATATTATATATTATATATTATAAAGTTTATTAGATGGATGGATAGGTGGGTGGATGGATGTGATGGGGAGGAAAAAGTCAAAAGACTACACTTTCTCCCTGGACAACCCTCTTTAGCGGTATTAATCACTCTTCAGGAGATATCCTGAAGAGTGATTGATAAACAACAAGATTATATATAATATATAATATTATATATTATATATTATATATTATATATTATATATTATATATTATATATTATATATTATATATTATATATTATAAAGTTTATTAGATGGATGGATAGGTGGGTGGATGGATGTGATGGGGAGGAAAAAGTCAAAAGACTACACTTTCTCCCTGGACAACCCTCTTTAGCGGTATTAATCACTCTTCAGGAGATATCCTGAAGAGTGATTGATAAACAACAAGATTGGGGTGCTTTACACAATCTTAAACCAGTACCATCGGGATGAAAAAATATAATAAATAATGTTTTGGTGTTGCAGAACACACTAAAGGGCGTAGCATACAAAAGAATGATTGGACCAAACCCCAAACAAGTTTTGCATCAAAAGCTTTATTTACATTGTTTGACTTTTGAAACACAAGAGATACACATACACAAACACAAACGTACTTACAAATAAATTTCTTTGGATTTTTTTCTTTGTACAGAACTCAATACGTAAATGAATACAGAGTGTCATTAATTACAAAATACGGAGAATAAGTCATGAGACTAAACTTTCCACCTCCACAAGCCTGATCCCTTGTTTTAATAACACATTTTAAGATTTTTTCCTTCCGCTATTTATTTCCTTCCTCTCTCTCTCTCTCTCTCTCTCTCTCTCTCTCTCTCTATATATATATATATATATATATATATATATATATATATATTTCTTTCTCTTTGTGTCAATGTTATCTAGTACATAAATCTCTTCTACATTGGCCTTCGTATTGTTTTACGACAAGTTTTTCAAACTGTTTTTTTGTTGAAAAGCTATATTGTAAAAAATGGCAATGTGTTGCAGGAATCATTTACTGTATTAAACTTATCCTTATTCATCATATGTTTATTTTACAGCATTTAGAAAGTAGCAGCTGCATTGTAATCAACGCTGTTTTCATTACAGATCCAAGTGATTAAACTTTTTTTATAGTACTCCTTTAATTCCTATTCTTACAAATAACAGGACCTTCATGTAGTTTGCTTGACATATTTAAAACTGATAATGTTTGATATTTCTGTCCACTCATTCATTCGAAAGTTAATATTTCTAAACTACCATTATAGTATAAGTTCGTTGTTGTAAGGCAATTCTTTTGATTACTTTTGTTATTTTAATTGGTAATGACTGAACAATAATGACTCGAAAGGAAAAACTAATCATTTATAATTAACGTAAGATCACCGATATTGTAATAGAAACAAGAAATTAAATGACATCAATTTTGTAATGTATGTGTTTGAAAAGAAGACTAACAGCTATTACCGTAGAATAGTAGTGAGTACAGCCCTCCTGAATACTAAAAAAATGACTCCACCTTCGAGTTACGTCAACTTTTAAATAGATTGGACAATATTCACTTCTTTGACTCCCATTAACACATTTCATTTTGAGGTATAATATTTTCTCTGCATATCTTCTTGAAATTAAAACTTGAGAAGAAGGGCAAGTTGCCATCCAAAAATTACAAAACGCCTAATTTCGCCATTTTAAGAAACCCCATTCGTTGTAATGCATCATAACAAATCTACAACCACCCATCCACTTGTTAGGAAACATTTTGTATCCCAAGTTAATCCCTCTAACAAATGTATATGTTTTCGTTACTTATATCTACCTCATGCACCCAGACATTATGGAAAACATTTGTCACGTGGCCCTTTATGGCATATATTTAGATGCTATTTTTGAAGCTTTTACGTAAATCCGGAAACAAGAAACAAATATTAATGAGGAAGATCATACACTTAAGAGAAATAAACATACCATTATTAAGGTCAAACGTCACTAACTATCATTTCCACTATTTTCTTTGTCATCAACATTCCCCATTTTAGAGTCAAATAAGGTGGTTTCGTTAATAGAATGGTTCACAACCGGTTCAGCTTCAATATTATCGTATTCGACATCATCCAAATACATCCATTCTATTTCTTACATCGACAAGACACATAGCGACTCTCGTTGCCGTATGGAAGAATATTTCCGCTGAACAAATATCGGAATCATGACTCTCATAGCAACTGTTTGATGCAACGACAGACACTGACAGATCTAGACCACATCAACCCGCCATCAAAGTCCTGCGACAGGTCAAGAAGAGATGGCAGAAACCTATCATTCACAACATTTTTGTATAAAAGCCTAAATGGCTTAAAACATGCAAAATTGTTACAATTTAAGAAGTCAACGATGTGTAACAAATATTGGGGTGATATTACATGAGTTTTCTCCATTTCTTACATCCTTAACGATCTCCAATGCTTTATTATCAATATATTCAGCTACTATTAGATGGCAGTAGATGACCATACCACTTGAAATTTCTTCTAAAACCTTTTCGACGTGTTCAAAAAATTTCAACTTAAGCTGAGGATTCATTTTACGTTTTAAAATAACCAAACCAATTATTGATGGTACCAGTTTGTGTTGCTTTGCAATTACGAAGTTGCGAGCAAGTAATTTGACTTTATGTTCGATATGCATCTCCAATGGTACCTGATTATTTGCTGTAGTCAGTCCCATTGGGACTTTTGCCTTGTCATCCTCAGAATGAAATATGACTTCTTCAGTATCAAATAATTCAGGAACTTCTTTCAAGTATCGGATCTTTGAACCGACAAACAGGACACCTCCATGGCTATTATTTTTAGGATTTTGTAAACGAACAAGCTTCACAGGAGCGTTGTTTATATGGCTTTTTTCCTTCGATAGTACAAACATATCTAGGAACAAGTAGTAAGTAAACTGGGGAACAAAGAAGGTCAAAGCCTCACTACGAAGTGCTGCAGTGAAGTAGTCCAGAGTTTTAATTGCTCTGATGACGTTAGAGTATTGACATTCATGCGCAGTTGAACCAGTTATTGCTATTGTTTACAAATTCCGTGATATCTACTCTTTTTGGAGCTCCAATTGTTGTCTCTGTTTTTCAGTTATCATCTTCACAGCATTTTTGTCAGAGTCTTCTGCTTCCTATTACCCCAAAGCGTTTTCCTCCGCAAACTATTATTTCTTGTTTTTGAATTCACCGCTTTTCAGCGCCAGCAATATACTATGTTTGCGTTTTCCGTAGAGACCGAGAAGAATTTTTTCAATTCCATTCATTTTTTCTATGATCATCCAGTTTTGGAATTGGCTTCATTATTTCCTCACTTGTAACTGGCAGCTACGACGACCCTGTCTGTTGATCAAATGATGGTGACGACTTAGATGCATTTTTAATATGTGCAGGGATAGAAACAGCTTCTTCCTCATCCATATCCTGAAGGCTACCGCCAACAAAGTTCTTCTTATGCGCTTTTCCATTGAAAACTTCTAAAATTTCTAAAATTTTCTTTTTAACATTCATTTCCAAATATGAATCCTTCGACTTCTTCATTTCTTTCCATTCGGATGACACTGTCAGCTTATTGTTTTACTCATTATGCACCCCAATATAAGCTTTAATTAGTGTTTAGAAGAGGATTGTACGTTCTTCCATTGTTAATAAACTCAAAAAAAGATAACAACATAAGCGAATTTTTATACATAGCGAAGAAACTCCTTGTTTGAACACCCTTCGAACAACGCATGTCCTCACAAAATCAAAACAATATATGACTGCAAAACAGTTTTTCTTAATCAACAGTGAAAATAAAAATCTAATATCATATAGTATTTAAAAATGACTTCTACGTTCCAGTATGGTGATTCTCCTTCATGAGAAAATTTCGGGGTTCGACATCTGACTAGGAAGAGAAATTTTCCCTCGTGCAATGAATATTACGGCCTTTTTTCTGTTAGAACACCCCATTGCTTACCTTTCCTAGTTCACTTATAGTAATGCAACATACGTCAAGCGCATTTTGTTGCTTATTTCATGTATTTTCAACCATTTAATTCCTCTAAGTACCCCAACGGAATTTCATGATGTCGTTGTCTTATAATCAAATCAAATTGACCATACTTTTTGTAGGAGACATTATAACTCATTAGGGATGAGTTCCTGTCAGTAATTTTTAAGAATACCTCTTAAAAATATCTATATCTATGATATAGATATTGATATCTATCGGAAGACATTTTTGTATGATTCCACTTTCAATTTGGACTACTTCTTCTCTGTAAAGATTTCATAAGGTAAAATACACTCAGTTTTCTTGAGCTATAAATTTTTTGGTTCACTTTACTTTACTCTGTGCCCTTGCCGACATGATCTTTATGCAAAAATTCATGTTTGTCAGTCGGGTTCCAAATACTTTACTTTCAAAATGGCCAACTGATTGCCAATAAAACTTTGTAATAGGTAACATTACCATCTGAATCTCATTTATTATATATGGTAGACTAGTACCTATTGGCAGAAAAAAGCTGAAATTGCTTACGTCTCTTTTTTTAATGGGTCCACGTATAGAAATAATTAGCTAGAAAATTCTGCCCTCTGCTTTACCTTGATGCTTTGCTTGTTCAAAAACATCAAATTCTTTGTAGGTTTCAAGACAGTTTGGCCAGCCTCCTTTTCGGCCAACTTTAGAGGACGGTTTGTTATGTATATGTATAATTTTAATTATAACATTCACTGAGTTAACTTGTAGACATTTTATTGATCTAATAGCCCCAATGGTTTGGCCCAATCTACCATGAAACGTTGATCGAATCGTCTTATACATCGGCCGGGAGGGAGGTTGACTGAAATGACTAGCATCCTTCCCTATGGTAACCACCTTTGTTTCCCAGTAGCTCAAGAACAAATTACAATGTCTTTTCAGGAATTATATTTTTAAGTATTAATTTATCCCTTTAACTACTTCCAAGTTAATATTTTTATTCCATCTGCAGTCCTGACACAAAGAACATCAAATTTATTACCCATCTTGGACATACTGCCAACAGCAAATCAACACCAATTCTTGGTGGACATTATCTTTTTGTTTTCTAATATGTCCCTTTCCTATACTAAAACCAAATTACATAAAAACTATTCAAAGTAAGCTGCAATTACACTGAAATCAATAGCTTTCTCAATTTAAAGTAAATAAGTCCGAAAAGTTGTTACACAGTCTGTTCATGTCTCACAATACCTTCTGTAATAATATCACGGATTATTAAAGAAAAGAGAAAATGGAAATTACCATTTAGCCATCCTCTGTAAAAGAAGTATTGTAGTAAAACAGGTGATGAACAAAACTGGGTTTCTTTCTTTTGTGATCTGGAGTAATGCGAGCAAGCAATGTTGTGCCAGAATAGAAATGTCACTGTTAGCTACATGACAATTAGAATTATTATTTTTCAGATAAATTTACATGCATTTATGGACAATGGGAGATTTGCATGTATCTGTCAACTGTGGGCCTGCTTTCCACAAACATTTTCTCACTATATCAGAATAGCAATAACAATGATCTTCATATGCAGATATGAAATTTTTTAACTACAGAAGAAAGTGTTTAGTATCACTTTGAAAGAGTCAGTACAAGGGGAAAGAAACAAGAACAGGAAACTGCTGTAAATTCTTCCAGTTTCTGGATTACAATTTAAAAATTTCATAGTCAGAGGAGGGTGAGAAGTAACTGGAGGATGAATTAAAAAGAATATAGTAATTTTTAAGGAGAATGGAATTGTTGAAAGTTTGGATTAGTTTAACCGAGTAAAGAAGCTTCAGTGAAAGTGATTGAGAGCTATAGGTAGTTTGTAGTGAACGGGACAAGATGCGTGTTTTCGGATTATGTTATTTTCAACACTTTAGCTCTTAATTTTTTGTTAGGTATCAACAAAATACCATGATAAATCATGTTACACGGATTCTCTCTCTGTCTTTCTCTGTCTCTGTCTCTCTCTTTCTCTTCCCTTCTTTGCTTCTTTGGCTGCTCATGTGTTTTTCCGATCACAGTTCTTGTTGTCAATGTCGTTGCTACTGATGTGGTTTCCAATCCAATCCAATCCAAAAAATTGGAAGTTCCAACCTCAACATTTCATAACATTAGTTATGTCATTCTTTTTTTTTTGTTTTAGAAGCCTTATAGATTCAAGAATTAATTTTCACTTGTACACACATATCAGTGACAAGTAGCTCCACACATTGTTTCCTTGAGAACCACTAAAATAACAAAAATTGCAATCTAGTTGGTAGTTATTCAACACGCTGATGCTTTAAGCAACTGTTCGAAAGAAATCTTTTAGTGAGAGGCTCTTATTTTAATGAGAAAAATGCTCTTTATATCTTTATATAGTCTTCCTTCGAAGAGGCGACTGTACGATTGCGGATTATCCGAACTGTATCGGCATCGGCCTCATTTTTGTCAACCTTATGCAACATAATTTTTGTGGTTTCTTTGTAGTAAGAAAACTTCCGTTTCCTTACTAAAAAAAACGATGTTAAGCTTTCTAAGCACTTGAATGGTAAGCATTAATCCAGTGCGCAATTGCCCTTTGCTTAATTTCCCAGAACTCTTTTTCTTAATTCAGATATGTTTTTTCACCAGATTAAATGAGTATTTTTGTGGCGTGTTTTCATAATAAAATGTAAGGAAAACCAACAACTCAATGCTTTAGGGAGACATATTTTTTCTAATTTATTGATGCTATGTAATAGTTGCATTGTAGTATCGAAAAAAAGACCAGTGTTAAAGATAAGAAACAATAAGATAAAAGATAACAACAAATTCTTGATTAAATCTCAGGATTCTCAACATTAATTATTTTTACAATATTTATATCCAACTGGGTCTCATTTTCCTGTATATTTTCTTAGTTATCGAAGAGCGAATAATACAATGATAGTTAAATAATTATAATGAAAATAAATGATGCCAAGCCCATAAAACTATGAGCAGTGTTATAATTTCTTCGTTTAAGGAACTAAAGATTAAAAGAAACAGAGAAAATAAACAGTAATGCATGTTAGTTTGTAAATCACTAAATATATTCAATAAGTTACTAGCTAGTTTTCAATAAAATGACTTAGTTAAAATTTACATTTGACTTTCATTTAGCATGTGGCAAATAACAAAACTTTAGCACAACTATAAACTACGATAAGACAATAGATTGCCCACATACGAACACATAGTTTAAGCTTCCAGGTGTCAAACGAAAGACCCGAAGAATTGGAAGAGTTTTGTTACACAAATATGCAGGTTAGTTATTTTCAAATCAGAAATTTTCCAGTTGCAAGAAATGACTTTTTAGAAGTAAGGAGTTTATGAAATAAAGGCTTTATAAGAATGACTCAGTAGAATGAACCACAATTTTATTCAACTTTTACCAAAGGACCGCTTCCACTGATATAGGTTAGACATTTAAAGTTCTGGCCAATCCTACCAAATTCTATATTCCTCAGGTCTGTATAAAGAATCATTCTCTCTTGAAGGAAAAAGGATATAATAATTGATTTCATTTTGTTCTTGTCACCAGTGCCTTTTTCATCTTTACGTGACCACATTCCAACATTAGAATCTTGATTCAAATCGATAATTGAAATGCTCTTTAATAAGGATAGAAAACTGAAATATACCCTAACAGTCACATTGGATTTCATGGTACGATGTATGTCAAGTCACAATTAAAAAGACAGAAATATTACTTTTCCCGCAGTTGCACGCATATCGCAGAAATGTGTGAGGAAATTGTTCACTCCTTACAAAAGCTCATATCAGGATTAATCCCATGCACTTTCCATGTCTCAGTGAGATATTTGCGAATGCGTAATGTTAATTTAACCTTTAACTACCTTACTATTACTGCTACAGCTGTAGGAAAAACATATATGTGGGTGAAAGATTGCTAGAGTTCAAAGAATAAATTGTTCCTTGTAAGGCACTTATGTAATTAAATGGTCAGAAAATTAAAGCATCATTCGAATAAACAATATTCTGGTTTCATTTATGACTTCTTCTGTTAAATTGAATCATATATTTATTTTGTTTTCACGCCTTCTTATTTGTGACAAAAAAGACAATTTTCTTTTGACAATAATGACTTTAATGGAGAAGTACTAGGAACTCTAAATTTGTAGCATGACATATACAGTTCAGCCACCAAAATCGTTTTAACTTGAACGAAATCAAATATTTCTGCTTGCTTTTCCAAAGCGAAAAAATGACCCATGCAGCACCTTTTCAAAAATCAAAATTTTTTCAAAATCATTTTTTGTTTCATAGAAAATCCAGTTGTTGAATAAAAATGATTTGGAAATCTTGTGACACTCAAAAAATAGAGAGGAAGATCAAATCAGCAGTGATATAGGGTACATCTTGCTGTATCCCAAAAGAAAAAAGACATTTTTTACCTTCTACAGTAATGTTAACAATTAGAAATGCCTCCGATTTTCAGAGCAAGTTTCAATTGGTAAATACACATTGGTCTATAAATAGGACCTTTATTAGGCCTTCGCCAGTCTGAAAATGGGAGACGTATCTCTCAAAACGTACCTCGGAAAAACCTTACGACCCGTTACATGATAACCTCAAATATTTACTGCTTTCACTGAGTCCATAGAGTAAACAATTTTTAAAGCATTGTTTTTCTTAACTCTCATTACATGAAGAACTTGAATACCAACTGAAATTGTGTTCCAAGTAGAAATTTCTAAAAGAATGTGTAAAGTTGTATCTCATTACATAATTTAAAGAGTACTGCTGTAACTTAAGCTAGATCACCCTGAATTTTCTCTTTCTTTTTTGATTTTATTTTTCCACTAATTTTATTTATGATACCAGATGAAAATAAATCTATTTACTTAAATTATTTAGGGGATAGAGCGTATGTCAGTAAATAAACAGTGAACAAAGAGAATATCTACCAAACCGACCTTCACTAATTAATTACAGACAGTGATTCCCAAGGCGTCTTTCATCAAAGCTAAATCTGTGGTAAATTTTGCTTCGGACTTCGCTAAGTTGTCACCATATTCAAACCACCCTCTGCTGAGTACTAATTGGGTGTGACACAGCAACAACGCTGCTGTAGGTAAGCTGACCTCGATAGAAAATACATCCATATTTTTCACCTTTATGTAGTTGACAAAATATCAGTAAACTGCAAAACCCTTTAGATGTCTGCCACATGCTATAAACTTAATGAAGTGCCAATCAGAACGAAAGGAATTTAAATTCTGAAGAAATATCACTCATCTATTCACTGAGAAATGAAATCAATGCATTAGAAATGTAACTCACTGAGTTGACGTTCAACTAAGGACAAATTGATCCTTGCATTCCCTTCCCAAAACCAGTACATACTGGTTTTCCTTCAATTTTAAATCAACACATTGGTTTGTGTTAGGATGCACAAATACACCTGCTCGGCTTCTGATGAACTTAGTAGCCTTAAGATCTTTACAGTTCCAATCATTAGCCATCACAGTCAAGTACTTTCCAACAGGAAAAACACAATGGTCTTGACCACTTTCAGTTATTTGACCTTGAAAGAAATAGAAAATATTAATAAATATTAACATGTGCCAACACTTCTATATTATTTTCATACTTTAAATAAATTATCCCAAACCCGTAATTTAATCAAGACATTTTGAATACAGAAAAATATTTTACTTCTGTACTATTTGACAGGTGGTAATTGCGATAAGACAGTGAATCATATTGTCATATGTAAAAATTTAATGCATTTTATCAGCCCCTTCTAATACATATTTATTTTTCAGAGCAAACCTGTGAAAACTGGAGTAGGTTTTTCTAAACCAGTATATTTTGAATTTTTTCACATAGTAATTTCTCCCTTTTTATAGTTCTATTACAGAATATCAGAAATGGTAGTTCGTTATCTAAAAACTTGATACGTTTTGAAAAATAGATTTAAATAAAACAACAAGTAAATCCTTATGTGGTAAGTAACATATTTTATTGAGTAAATACTTCATCTTCCAAAGCTACTATATCAAAACTCACCAATCCTACCTCTTTTGGGGCTAGCCTCGTTCTTTAAGGTATGCTCTTTCATGACTTTCATGAAATTCCCATATTTGTTTGACACATGCAGTTGGTATTAAGAAAACAAGTTCCTTGTTTTAATTGTAACTTTGAGCAATTTATCAAGCACCAACCTGCCCCTAATAAAGTATTAAGTTTGCAGTTAATTCCTATTGTGGATCTGTCGAAAAGAGACCTGAAGAAGCGTACTGGCCTTGGAGGAATCAAGCTCTCAAGATGTGTCTAATTTCTTTAATGAAAACTGTAAAACGCATATATATTGAGAGGTAATATTTATAGCACAAGTAGAATATACAACAGTCAATTAATACAAAGTTACTGAGGATTGAAACTTATATTGTTAGTCATAAAATAGGATAACACCAGCAGAAGAGAAATTACTGCATTAGGAAATGTGCAATATAATTTAAACACAGCTAGATACATTAATTGTTCTTACACAATTGTTTTAAGGAGTAAGACAATACCGTACACTCGAGGCAAGTTTCAAAAGACGCGCAACATCTATTGAAAGAAGGGGAGTTATACAAACTGTATGTTGATCACTTCTATCTTGGTGTTCGAGTAGTTTTGTTGTTACAAAATTTTTGAATTTCCCCTTGAACTCGTCTTGACCAAGAAATGTTGTAATACTATGTTCTTATCAAAATTCGTTTGGGAGCTGACAATAACAAAAATAATTAATCCCCCATCATAGAGTTCACTTGTATTTCCTCTGGGAATTTCACAATGAATTCCTTTAATACTAATCGTTTCCTTTGGAGATACTCCTAAATATGTAGGAAAATGTGTAGGTTGGTATTACCGATAGCGAATCTGACAAAGAAAAACTAAATACAATGAACATCCAATGGTTGTCATTTAGGTTACCTTGACTCAAGATTTCAGCAATAATAAGCCCATTCGCTAGTTGTTTTCGCATATAATCTACTAATACAACAAAATGAACGGTTTCTAGATTTACCATCAAAATAGGTATAAATTTAGATCAACGCAGCAAATATCTTGATTTCTTAACTGTTTTAAGGCGATCAAAATAATCTGACCATTGCTTCTACAGTCCTCCTAAGATTAATAACTGACCAAATATCTAAATATCTGCTGGTCAAATAAATTCATTGTAACCAAGGCCTGCAAGATTGAAGGTAATATTCACGAAACCAACAAGTTTCGAAGCATATATGTATGCCTAGGACACTAGTGCTTTGCATCCTTTATTCAGTACACTTTCCTTTCACAAGGCAAACATTTTGAGAGTATTAAAAGCAAACTGCCTGTGCTTAAGAAAATGTAATTACTACAAATCTTTGAAAATAGCCAAGAGCCAAGTATCATACAAAGATACACAACAAATAGCCTAATATGAATACATTTAGCCTTAAACTGAAAAAAACCTCTGAGTTGGAATGGAATTATTAACTTGTACACATCTTGATAAACTCACTCTTCAAAAGCAAGGAATCCAAGAAATCTTTCACAGAAGGACAGCACTATATATTTGTTTGATTCACACACAAACTTTCACACAGTTTCATTTTTCACTTTCGGGGCAAAAATGAATTTATTAAACATCATCCGTTTTTAGCTGAACAATTCCTTCAGTCTCTTATTTCAAAAATTTCATCCAGTTTTTTTATCTCGAAACAAAGGGTTTCCTTTAGATGTAAGAGCTTTATTATGTCATGAGTCGTAAGCTTTTTCTGAGCTACGTTTCGAGAGATACTTCTCCCATCGTCAAGCTGGAAGCCGCCTTCTGACCTGAAGAAACAAATTAACTACACTGCACAATTTTTTTGTTTGTTTATTCATACCAGATACAAAAAGACGTGTTATTTTCAGTAAAAACGAACCTCTGCTGTTGGAAGTCCATGTAGTTGCGTGATTGCATGCATCGAGGTAGAGCAGTGAAATTGCTGTGGATTGCGATGAGACTGTAACACACAGCCCAGATTTCGAGTGCCGGAGTCTAACATTTTCGTATGCCAAAGCAGTGGTTACTAAAAAAAGAATAAGAATATTATATATCCAGGAAGAGAAAAGGGTGTGGGAGAGAGAGAGAGAGAGAGGGGGAGAGACAGAGAGACAGACAAACAGAATAAGAGCGAGTTTTATATTTGACAGTGTCATCTACAAAAATAATGAAGCACATGAGTTGATTTAAATATTTAAATAAACAATTATTAGATGAATTGTGTTATAAATATTTTAGATTTATTACACAAGTCAACAAACGACACAAGAAATTTTGCCGTCTTAAGTTTGAGACCTGTTCCTAGGTTGCTGAGTTCAAAAATTACAATAGTTTTCTTCTATCACATCAAGGTTTTTAGCTACAGACTGCCTCATATTGATCAAAGAAGCAAGCAGNGAGAGAGAGAGAGAGAGAGAGAGAGGGAGAGACAGAGAGACAGACAAACAGAATAAGAGCGAGTTTTATATTTGACAGTGTCATCTACAAAAATAATGAAGCACATGAGTTGATTTAAATATTTAAATAAACAATTATTAGATGAATTGTGTTATAAATATTTTAGATTTATTACACAAGTCAACAAACGACACAAGAAATTTTGCCGTCTTAAGTTTGAGACCTGTTCCTAGGTTGCTGAGTTCAAAAATTACAATAGTTTTCTTCTATCACATCAAGGTTTTTAGCTACAGACTGCCTCATATTGATCAAAGAAGCAAGCAGTCTAAAGATCAGCTGAAGAGGAGCATTAACTTGGCATTCTCAGGAAAATAAATATGTCTTCATTCTAAATCTGTTTTTTGTCCTCACCTAGCTTCGGTTCACTGTAATATCTCATTTGGAGTCCTGGTACTAGTGAAAGAGCTTCAGTACAAGTTTATCATTCAAAGTGTGAGGTTGTGCACTTCAGTCAGTCATGTCCCTGTACAAATTTTTTTAGTCTTTAAACGTGTTGAATCTTCCGTCTAATACTACGTTTTGTATGCATTTTGGGTTGAACAGTTGGAGAGGTAGCAAAGAATAATGTGGTTTCACAACCGTTAAGGGCACATGAAATGCCATTTTCGTACTGATAATATTATATAAAGCAGTTAGTATGCAAAAAGAATTACATGTTTGTTTCATTGACTTACGTGAAAGCCTTTGATTGAGTTAGACGTGAGCCTTTGTTTGAAATCCTGGGATTATTAGATCTGAATGGACAGGATATTGAGCTGTTGAAAAACTTATACTGGAAACAAAAGACAGCTGTGAGACTTAATGGAGAAGTCAGTGAGAATATCGAAATAAGGAGGGGAGGTAGAGAGGGTTGTATACTATCTCCTGTCCTGTTCTCACTTTACACGGAAATGATCATGCGAAACATGAAGGATATGAAAGTAATATCTATTGGTGGAATAAATGTTAACAACATCAGTTATGCACATGATACAGCGTTGATAGCAGACAGTGAAGAAAAATTACAAAACATTGTGGATACAGTGGCAGAAGAAAGCGAGAAGAAAGGTTTGGAAATAAACAGAAAGAAGTCATTTGTGATGGTATTTTCCAAAAAGAAGACGAGATGTAAGATCCTGATTAAGGGCCAAGAACTGGAGAAAGTTAATCTGGTTCGCCGTCGATTTGAAGAAATTTTTTTTACGTTATGCTGCCCCCGGTAGTAAGTGAAAGTTTTTTGTTTCTGGCTTCTTTCCAAACCGATCTGCCTTATTTGTGGGTTGTTGTTGCTTTTCAGTGTCGTCCTTGCTGGTGTGTATAGGTGACACTTAGGAGTAATCCTGGGAAACCTCGTGTAGTAGGATAACAACTATTGGTTCTATCTCACCAATGAAAAACCAACCAGGAAATGTATGTCTTCGACGCCCCTGTAGTTTGGAAAGATATTGCCGGTGCAACCTACTCACTTGGTCACAGATACATACTGGGGGACCGTTACTGTGGGCTGCAGATATTCACTTGTTTTGGCGGTGAGGGGAGGTTTGTTTCCTGTTTCATGAGGCCAGATAGAGCTCACCGGGGTGGTTTTCCAATCTGCCTTCAGCAGCTTACACAACAATAACAACAAAATATCCATGTTTTTGTGTTTATGGAACAGCCGAACCAAGGACAAACATTGGGAACAGGTCTAGCCAGTTAGAGAAAGTTTAACTGCTGGAGTGAAAAAGGTGATATACCAACCACTTGTTCCACAAGAGAAAATCATTTTCCCATCCCTTCATATCAAATTACGACTAATTGAACAATTTGTAACAATTTGAAAAGAGGGCATGGGGTTCATTTGTGGTCCTTGTGGAAAGGCTTCTTGGAAATGAAAGCCTAAAAACTACAAGGATTTAGTTGAGACATTGCGTGACAGTTTCCATCGTTTAGGCTGCAACATGAGCATAAAGGTCCATTTCCTTATGCGCTCCCATCAAGATATAAAAACATGCGCGCTATGGAGAGCGCTCCCATCAAGATATAAAAATTATGGAGGAGAGATATCAAGGCCGACGGAACATAAACCTGATGGCTGACTATTGTGGAGCATTCAACGAAACTGTGTAGAACGTCAACACTCCAGACGGTCACACATGCGAAAATTTCTACCATGAATATAAAGGTGGGTAGTTTTTATTACGAGGGTTTTTCATGGGCTTTATTGGAAATAGACTGTGTATATGTGTAGCAGACATTTAAACATTTATGTGATATCTGATGTATGAAGGTATTTAATGTAGCTTTATTTAATGTTTATGTGAGAATATTCTTTAGGATTACATATACATAAACAGCATTACAAAAGAGGGATAGGCTGTAGCACAAAAATCCGATGTGTTACAAACAAATGGATGGTATAATTGAATTCACCAGAAAAAATTAAATAAAAATTAACTAGAAAACCAGCAAACAGCAGCCAAAAGTGCGTTGACTGGTGTTATCAAACTTGTTACATTTACAATGCAACTTAACTTTAAATGACAAGAAAAGGTTCACAGAATTGAGAAAGCAGCTGGACGTGTTGCTGCTACTTTTTAATTCCGAAACGGATTTTTAAATTTAATTTAATTTTCAATCTAATTTGGTTTTAAGCTATTTAGGGTCCAGTACGTATACAGAAAAGTAAAAGTAGTGGTTGTACCAAACTGGGTTTGAACCAGTGCCTATTCTCATCATGGCCACGTTCTGAACCACATGCCTGTTTATGCCTCCCTACATTCCTGGAAACACTGCTGCTGATACGTTTCTATATTATCAGTAACATACGGCAGCATTTTTACATATTTGGGTTGAGCAGAACTGGGAGAGAAATAATACCAGCTCAATAAGAAAAAAATTAGCTCAATAAGAGGTACTTGTTAGTCGTATTACGAGCGGATACGCCTAAAAAAGATAGCTCAGAGAAGAAGACGGAGAATGTAGAAGGACAAAATGAGGCCCATATGAATAGCCACATTGAACGTTGGAAGTATGACAGCAAGAGGACTGGAAATATTAGACTTGATGGAAAGACCAAAAATCTGGAATTTGTGTGTCCAAGAGATGAAATGGAAAGGTGGCAAGGCTAGAGAAATTGGAATCGGATTCAAGTTGTTCTACATCTGTGTATATGGGAAACGAAACTAGTCATCAAGAACACGCCAAGAAGGCCAGCAGCAAGAGTATCAAGGATAAAATGGTGGAAATTGACTGACACAAACATCAAGAATCAATATGCGTTAGTAGCTTGAGCTAAGTACAACAGAGAGAGAGAGAGAGAGAGAGAGAGAGAGAGAGAGAGAGAGACAAGAAGGGACCCACAGCTGAAAATTTATTACCAGACACTTAACAAAGCTGGCTGAAGACACGTTAGGTAAGACATCAAGAAAGTCCAAACCTGGAAAGGAGACATGGTGGTGGAACGAGGAGGTACAGGATTGCATCAGGTGGAAGACGGCTGCGAAGAAAGCCCTGGATAGTGAAAACACAGACCAGAACAAAGAGGCCTATAAGGGGGCAAAGGAAGAGGCTAAAAGGAATGTGGCCATTGCTAAGCCTGGTGTATACCAACAGCTCTACAAAGACTTGGATACCATGGAGGGACAGAAGCAAGTTCTGAGAATGGCAAAGCAACCAAACAAAAACTCAAACGGCATTTATCAGATAAAGCTGATCATGAACAGCGATGGCAAAGGTTTGGTGGAAGATGATAAAATTCTAAAGAGATGGCAAGATATTTTCAAAGACTGATGATTGAGGAAAATCTAAGGGAAATTAGGCAGGAGACACAGCGAGTGGTGGAGATGGACACCCCTGAAATTACAAGATTAGAAGTAGAAAAGGCCCTGAAGGAAAATGAAAAATTGTAAAGCAGTTGGACCTGATAACCTCCCAGTTGAGGCATGGAAGTGTATTGGGAGACTTGGAGTAGAATATATGAAAGGAGAGATGAACAGATTTATGGATCAAGAGAGAACCCCAAATGATTGGAGGAAAAGCACACTGATACCTATTTTGAAGAACATAGGTGATATTATGGAATGTAGCTATCACAGAGGCATCAAGCTCCTGTGACACAGCATGACATTATGTGAAAGAGTACAGAAAAACCGAGTTAGGAATATTGTGATGATTAGTGAAGAACAGTTTGGTTTCATGAAAGGGAAGTTAACAGCAGATGGTATTTTGCCGTGAGACAGCTACAAGAGAAAAACTGAAAAGGACAGAAAGATTTCCGGGAAGGAAATAGAGAAGGCTCTTTGTTAGGGTGCTTATAAGAGAGCTCTACTGGTGTATGCGAGATAAGAGGGTACCCAAAAGGTATATCAAAGTAGTGAAAGACATATACCAACAGTGTGAAACAGTTGTGAAATGTGGTGTTGGTACTAGCGAAGCAGTCAGTTTAAATGAGGGTTTGCATCAAGAATTAGCACTCAGCCCTTTCCTGTTTGCTATCATTATGGACTCTTTGATAGTGGAAATCAGAAAGTAAGCCCCATGACAAATGATGTTCGCAGATAATGTTGTACTCTGTGCAACGAAAATGAGTGAGATAACAGAAGACCTGGAACAATAGAGAGCAGCTCTGGGGAGGAGAGGAATGAAGTTAGCAAGATCGAAGACAGAGTACATGAGTTAGCTTGGTACAAGCACGTTACAGGGCGTTGGTGGAGTGAGTGGCTGGAACAACCGGAAAAAGATGACTGGCGTCTTTTGCGACCTGAGAGATGCACCAAAGACGAAGGGTAAAATATACAAGATGGTAGTGTAATCAGTAATGCTATATGGACTGGAAACTCTGCCACTCAGTGGCTGGTACACCAAGAGACTGGAAGTCACAGAGATGAAAATGTGCAGATGGTCATGTGAATATACGTCAGGAAATCATGTAAGGTTGATAACTAATTTCAGAGAGAGGATGGGTGTTGAGAACATCACAGAGAGATGCAGAAGAACAAGGTTGAGATGGTTTGGGCACATTAAAAGGCAGGAAGAGAACTATGTCTGCCAGACTCCCTGGATGGACCATCTTGGAGGAGATTGACTGTCGCAGTGACCCCACACTGAAAGTGGGATCAAGCTAGAAGAAGGAAGAGGAAGAGGTAGTTGTTCTTTGAACTTGTAACAAGTGTTTGCTTTAAAAATATGAAGAAAAAATCTCTGTGGACTAATTTTTAAAACATATTTTATAACTTAAACAACAAAATGTTAATTCAACTAATACGTCTTAATAAAAACTCTTATAAGCACATGAAGATATCAGTCGAAAACCATACAATAAGCAATGGGTAATGAAGCTTTTCATGTTGCCTCTTTGAAGTTATAAAAGTTTACGTCACTATCAAGACCGATAACGATCTTCTATTTTTGTCCATTACAAGTGGAGGGAGAAGGACAGTATACACTGCCATACGAGAGTACTAAAAAGTTGGGTTTACTTAATGTTTTTCCTGTCAAAAGTATTTAAGTCAAAAAAGAAAAGCAGATATATCTGTACTGAAAAAAGGAAAGAAAATGTTGCCTGTCAAGTAATATGCTGAGTAGATTTTAATTATTGTATTTTATTATTTGAGCGTGTTTACATTTCTGCATTGCCAATATTAAAAAATGAATGTTTTACATAGAGACAAATAATTTTGGTTTAGCTTTGCCAGTACAATTTTAATTGATTGAGCCACCATTTTTCTTTTTGTAATTGAACATAACAAATTTTGCTCAAAATACAAATAAAATATTCAAACGAAAAAAGAGCAAACTCTCATTTTCTCTATAGATTTCAAATCAGGTATTTTATTCAAGTTGGTTAGATCAGCTATCATACTAATCGATTTGATTACAAGTGAACCAAAACCTATTTTGTCCTCGAACATTGTCATGAAAATACTAAAAATATGATTTTCACATCATCATCACTCTCGTATTAAGATCAACATTTCGTTTTATCACTTATCTGTCAGTTTATGCTTTGTTTTCTTTCATATAACCATACATGATGTGTATATTTTTAGTCATTTCTGATTAGCAATTATTTTTGTACCTTTTTAACTTTTCATCTAAGAAAATACAAGAAAGATTTAACATATTGTGAAATATGTCTCAAATGTATCATTTTTGTTGATTGGCCAAATATCTTATAGGACTTCTTCTTTTAAAAGACTTTGAAATGTTTAATTAAATTCGCTTACTTTTATGCTTTTTGAAGTTTGGTTCAAAATAGAAAGAACGGAGAGTGCTTTCAAAAATGTGGTTTCCTTTGCCCCCTGCGAAAACAGGAGACCCTAATTTGTTCTAAAAGAAAAGTTTAGTATTCTTGTAAAAACCTTTTTATTTAACCCCGAAACTCTTTTATTCTGTAATTTTTGAAGGTTGTTATTTATGAAGGAAGAAGTTTCCCATTTCCATCTTTTTCATTCAATACATAAGTCAATTATTGACAGTTACAAAACTGGTGCACAACCATCCAAGGTAATGTGGTTACGCTAAGCACTTTGCTTGTTATACCAACATACCTGTTAATACAACATAAAGTTCAGAGTCCAAAAGTGATTTCACCCAATGAATCATTTGTTTGTTAAAGTTCACTGTAGCAAAAGATTTCTTTGTTTATTTTTTAAACAAAGCTTAAATACTACCAAATATTAAGCTCCCTATCTCTGTCTTTTAGAGAAAAACATGTGCCCAGGGTTGAAAATCTTACTGTATGGAGTTTTAACTGAATTGAAAGATTACACAAACACTTAAATAAATTTTCCAAATAATCCTAGATTACAAGTTAAATTGGGTCTAAAAATGTTATGTAACTTTATAAATTTATGAAATTTAAACAGTGACAAATTTGGAGGGTATTTCTACCATCTAAATAAAATATACATAGGGAATGATTAACAGTTATTTAAAGCCAGAATCATAGAACCCTTTTTGGAACCTGTAAATGGCAACAATAAAGCCAGTAATAAAGTAAGACATAAAAATTGGATAATAGTATAGAGTAACTTGTCAGTAACTGGTTACTTAAAAATAGAGGCTGACAAGAGGTACAGGAAAAATACCGAGAGATGAACATTACGGAGAGTGGTGAGATATATTTCCATGCACAGGAGAAAAGAAATGTGAGATGCTGCTTCAAGAGTTGTCTGAGAATGAATATTAGTGTTTGAAGGTAATCAGGCTTGTGTGCAAGCACAGACACACACACACACACACACACACACACACACATACAAAAACTTTATGTGGTACCTATCTTGTTATATCTCTCTATTGTGTAAAAAAACACATACATTATTAGAAAACAATCAGGTTTTAATTTACACCAACACAATGTCTCTCCCTCAAAACTAAACAGTACTTCTCCACACATTAAATGTACTTACCTAAAACTAAAACACAAGTAATTTTTAACATCATTCCAACTGGTTTTCTTTTAATAGCTCCCAAAACTTCGAACTTCTGAATTGACTAAATAGAGCTTTTGTCTGCAATATTGAAAACGGACCAAACTGGATTAAAAATCGAGTTCGAATAATCGTTGTACGCATTCGAAAAGCTACTGACTCCTGTCCATGCCAGTTCATTGAAATAATGTGGAAATGTTTACTCCGAATATGAAGACACAAATTAACATTCAATGGGCTTTAAAATGCAGAGACATTCTAATTCCTTTTCTGTTTTATCACACTCGAGCCAAACATTTGTTAGGAGTTTTTTTAGCTGTTTTTGTCTACCAAAATGCCTTTCATGAATTTATACTGCATTATTGTTTCTAATAATTTCCCTGCAGACAATAAGCCTACCAGCCGTACAAGTCTATAGGGTAATTTTTTTCTTTCAAACTAGAAAATATCAGTGAGAATACTGAATCATTAAGATTTAAAGCAAGGGTCTTACAATGAACTTTTTTTTAGGTTGGGAAGTTTATTTTCTAATGAAATTTTGTATAATAAAACATGTCATGTAAAACCTATTTGAAGGATTATTCTAAAATAAATAAATGGGAAGTACCAAAAAGGTTATAAACTTTCTTATAATAATCATGGCTCTTGTTTTCATTTTGATTGGTTTATGGTCTGAGACTGTGTATGATTGTGTGTATAAAATAAAGGCAAGACTGCTTACCCTTTTCCTTCTTATTCTTACTTTAACTTAGCAGTGTAGTTTGGGCTTTTCAAAACTAGCATATACTCTAATCGAATGGATTAAAAATGCCAAAAAAATACCTTGAAACCAGAAGAAAACAAATTTTTTTAGGCAAAGAAATATAGGATTTAATGTTGAATTTTAAGAGACAAAGGTCACCATAAAATCGAAAAAAGAAATAAAAACCGCTCTACCACTATTATTATTGTTTCTGTTATTATTAATAATATTATTATGTGAAAAGGATTTTCTCCGATTTACAACCGGTCTTTGTCTGGCACCGGGGCCTCTCCGAGGCCCTAGGGTCACCAGATCATCTAATCTGACTTGTCGAGCACCTTTCTCAAAATATGTGAACTCCCTAGAAGAGCTGCCTTCTTTATCGTTTCAAACGACAACCCGACGCCTATCATGGCAAGATAAGGGACGAGCCTCTCTGTTACGGACCCGAGAGCACCCACCACAATTGGTATCACCAATATTTTCACGTCCCAGAGACGAGATACCTCTCGAGCCAATTCCGAATATTTATGAATTTTCTCCTCTTCCTTGGCTGCAGTTCGGGCATCACCTGGGACAGCAATATCTACGAGGATACACTCCTTTTCTTTCTTTTTTATAATTATTATATCTGGTCTCCTCGCTTCAACAAATTTATCAACATGGACATTGAAGTCCCACAAGACTTTAACATTTTCATTCTCCACCACACTTTCTGCTCTGTGTTCATACCATCTGTCTGAGTGTGGTAGCCCATGCATTTTCATGATACTCCAGTGTACAGCTCCTGCAACGCGCTCGTGTCTCCCTTTGTATACTGACTGTACCAATGCGCTACATTCGCTGATGATATGCGACACTGTCTCGTCCTTTTGCCCACACATTCTGCACAGCGCTGATTCTCTGGTGCGTTCAATTTTGGCTTTCCTGTAGTTGGTGCGGAGTGCTTGGTCTTGAGCTGCCACTAGGAGACTCTCAGTTT
>RDPX01000154.1:436131-469225 GCA_003991215.1 Morbakka virulenta
TTCGGTAAATCTTGTATTACCTTCAGTAAAATGTGCAACGCTTTGAACATCGACAACAAACACGAGCGCTTTCTTTCAACCAAACTTTCCAACATAATCATTCGCACCACATACTACATATTCTGTCGTAGAAATAAACCATGGACCAGCCCTGAACTATTGTCGCTTTATTGATTTTGTTAGTAAAATATTTAATTTTGATTTTGTTAAATAGGCAAGCCAATGCAAACTACCTTGATTAGTGAGGTTTGTAATTGTATATGTTCAGATGAAAAAATAAAAAGTTTCCATTATTATTGTTGTTGTTGTTGTTGTTGTTGTTGTTGTTGCAAAGGTTACACCCAACTGAATTAACATTTTGAATAACTGTCCAAGATATCGTGTCACGTCAGATGATTCTCGACGTGCTCGGTATTAACTCAATTCTTGTTGTTACACCTATTTCCTTCAGGGACTGTTTAAGTCTGCCTGATACAGTACCAGAGCACCAATGATTATTGAAATGACTTTGGTTGATACATTCCATACATTTTTCATTTCTCTGGCAAAATCTTGGTACTCTTTTTTTCCCGTTCCTTGTTTCTTTTGTTCACATCAACTGGTACTGTTACGTTTGTTATCATGGTTTCATTCGAATTTTTGTCCAATATTTGGATTTGTGGTCTTCTCGCATGAATTTCGAGATCTGTCTGTATTCTAAAATCCTAAATACTTTGAAGTGTTTATTTTCAACAACATTCTCAGGTTGATGCTGGTGCCACTTGCCACTAATTCAAAATCCTCGCTGAAGTAAGCTATTGCAATGAAGTGCTCTGGATACACAGTCATGTCGGTGCCTGTATTCTTTTTGTTCAGGATTTCTACATTGGCGTACAATGTGGTGAATTGTTTCATCCTTATAGCTGCAGATCCTGCATTTTACACCGTCCCTGCTATTATCTATTTTTGCTTCTATGGCATTCTTTCTGAGGGAGCGTGACTGTGCAGTTATTAGCATTCCCTCAGTTTATTTCTTTAATACTCCCTTCTGTAGCCATGTTCATTAGTCTTTTCCTCCTACTTTTTTCGTTTGTCTTGAATGTTGTCCGTGAACTTCCATTTTCCAGACGCTTGTTTCCCTCTCCTCATTTCGTCTCTTCTTATCAGCCAGCTTTCACACTTTTTGCTTCTTCCTTTACATTTCCCCCTGGCTGCAGATATCAGTTTCTCTTTGCTTTTCATTTTCTATTCCTTGAGACTCCGTTCTGCAATATGAACACAACCTTCAATCGAAATAATCCCTCTACCTCCTTCCTTTCTAGGTAGCTCTACTCCGTTTCTCGCGTGTAGAGCTCATTACATGATCATCATTTTGTTTGTCTCTCTTTGTTTCTAATTCTAAATCTTGTCTAGTTCAGAAAAACAACAGAGTATTTTCGTAATGATATTGTTCAGGAATAAATTGCAGCGACAATATTTCCAACATTTAATTTTTATTTGAGAACTTTATTGTTATTATTATTATTGTTGTTGTTGTTATTATTATTATTATCACACACTTTTACTGAGCTTTGTATAAGTACGATCTGCGCCAAGCCCCGACCAAGGATCTCAAGCAACAGAAAAACGAAAAAAGAGACAAATCATTACGTTTCTAACAGGCTATACCATGCTTAATAGCAAAAACCGAATACAGATTATTGCTAGAGACACACAAGCTTACAAGATTAAAAACAGGACATAAAAATTTCGATAAAAGTACGAATTGGCAGCTTAATAATTATTGTTTCTACTATAAAGGTTCTCTATTATCTTTGTCTTTTTACAAAGTAAATACAATAAATAAATCTATTAAAGTTTACACAGAAAGTACTGTGACTAAAATATGTGATGTTCCCATCAGTGCAATTTATTGTGTTTCTGATACTCAGAAGTTTCCAGGAATTTGATTAATACAGAATAGTGCTATTTTTGGAGATCATAACAAAAGCTCTAACAATAACAAGTACCATGTTGGTCTTAAGATGCCACATTATTGCCACATCTATTTCAAACTCTTTATATCTACTCAACTTCTCGATAGTTGTTACTGCTGGGTTACTATGGGCAGGGATAGTGATATCTTTAAGGAAACAAGTTTTAATTGAATGATTCGTCAGTCTCTATGTTAAAGTCCCTCAAGATAGTTACGTTTTCATTTTACTTCACTTTTGAGGACTGATTCTCCCACTAGTACTTCCCATTTCGAAGACCAAAACCCTTACACTTTATCCAATGGATGTACTGACCAGTCCTATCATAGTGCTTCTTTTATTCAGTTGGAGCCAAGATCGGAAATCCAGAAAGTATGTTTTCGATGGTCTCATTATATTAATCACAGATTCTACAAAATTCTACGAAATTCTACGAAATTCATTTATGGATTCTTTGATTCATCTCTTCAGGTTCTTTTTTTTATACTCCTGTTGTTACTGTCAGATGTTTTCAGTCCCAATGTTCTGCCTATAAAAACAGTTACCGCTTTTATCAGGTTTCAGGTACTTGAAATAAAATTTTTCTGTATGCCTGAAATTTTTGATAGGGTGAAACTCTTTTTCACTGCTCTATTTATTGCACATTTTAGTAAAGCTGCTTCAAAAACCTGATGTCACTCTGCAGTTTTTCTCCCCACCAGCAAAAGATTTCCGCTACCCGCCACTGATTAAATCTTACTTCAAGATTTTAAACTCATCTAAAATTTAATAATCTCTAGTGATTTTATCACCATAAGTGAAACTTTCTATGATTGTAGTTATTTCCTTGGACTCATATCTTGTGACATTCTTTTGAATCTGATTGCTTTTCTACAATATTGTAATTGAATGTTATTAAGTGCAAGGTTAACTCATTTCTCTTGCCTTAACCTTGTTCCCTTTGTTGTTGTTTTTTCTTTTATCCCTGTCACATCTTCACAGTTTCATACACCTAGTAGCATTATGCCTTGTGTGAATCTTAACCATAGCAAAATTAAAATTAAAATAAATTACAAAAATGTGATAATTAAGCTTGTTTGAAGAAAATTAGGAGAAATAAGAAATGGAAAAGATCGAAAGGGGATTGTTTATTCCATTTTCAAATGTAGCTAGGTGTACTTGCAGATTTCCAAATGCATTTCATTCACCAGTTCCTTTTAGTAAATAAGATTTTAAATAATTTACCTCCAGTGAACGTGNTTATTATTATTATTATCACACACTTTTACTGAGCTTTGTATAAGTACGATCTGCGCCAAGCCCCGACCAAGGATCTCAAGCAACAGAAAAACGAAAAAAGAGACAAATCATTACGTTTCTAACAGGCTATACCATGCTTAATAGCAAAAACCGAATACAGATTATTGCTAGAGACACACAAGCTTACAAGATTAAAAACAGGACATAAAAATTTCGATAAAAGTACGAATTGGCAGCTTAATAATTATTGTTTCTACTATAAAGGTTCTCTATTATCTTTGTCTTTTTACAAAGTAAATACAATAAATAAATCTATTAAAGTTTACACAGAAAGTACTGTGACTAAAATATGTGATGTTCCCATCAGTGCAATTTATTGTGTTTCTGATACTCAGAAGTTTCCAGGAATTTGATTAATACAGAATAGTGCTATTTTTGGAGATCATAACAAAAGCTCTAACAATAACAAGTACCATGTTGGTCTTAAGATGCCACATTATTGCCACATCTATTTCAAACTCTTTATATCTACTCAACTTCTCGATAGTTGTTACTGCTGGGTTACTATGGGCAGGGATAGTGATATCTTTAAGGAAACAAGTTTTAATTGAATGATTCGTCAGTCTCTATGTTAAAGTCCCTCAAGATAGTTACGTTTTCATTTTACTTCACTTTTGAGGACTGATTCTCCCACTAGTACTTCCCATTTCGAAGACCAAAACCCTTACACTTTATCCAATGGATGTACTGACCAGTCCTATCATAGTGCTTCTTTTATTCAGTTGGAGCCAAGATCGGAAATCCAGAAAGTATGTTTTCGATGGTCTCATTATATTAATCACAGATTCTACAAAAGTCTACGAAATTCTACGAAATTCATTTATGGATTCTTTGATTCGTCTCTTCAGGTTCTTTTTTTTATACTCCTGTTGTTACTGTCAGATGTTTTCAGTCCCAATGTTCTGCCTATAAAAACAGTTACCGCTTTTATCAGGTTTCAGGTACTTGAAATAAAATTTTTCTGTATGCCTGAAATTTTTGATAGGGTGAAACTCTTTTTCACTGCTCTATTTATTGCACATTTTAGTAAAGCTGCTTCAAAAACCTGATGTCACTCTGCAGTTTTTCTCCCCACCAGCAAAAGATTTCCGCTACCCGCCACTGATTAAATCTTACTTCAAGATTTTAAACTCATCTAAAATTTAATAATCTCTAGTGATTTTATCACCATAAGTGAAACTTTCTATGATTGTAGTTATTTCCTTGGACTCATATCTTGTGACATTCTTTTGAATCTGATTGCTTTTCTACAATATTGTAATTGAATGTTATTAAGTGCAAGGTTAACTCATTTCTCTTGCCTTAACTTTGTTCCCTTTGTTGTTGTTTTTTCTTTTATCCCTGTCACATCTTCACAGTTTCATACACCTAGTAGCATTATGCCTTGTGTGAATCTTAACCATAGCAAAATTAAAATTAAAATAAATTACAAAAATGTGATAATTAAGCTTGTTTGAAGAAAATTAGGAGAAATAAGAAATGGAAAAGATCGAAAGGGGATTGTTTATTCCATTTTCAAATGTAGCTAGGTGTACTTGCAGATTTCCAAATGCATTTCATTCACCAGTTCCTTTTAGTAAATAAGATTTTAAATAATTTACCTCCAGTGAACGTGGTTTAATATTTAAGTATTCTAGCGCTCCGTTAAATTTTATTTTTAAAATTGCTTTTCTGAGGGCCTTGTTTTTCTGTTGTTGAAACACACTTAAATTTACTAACCTCATGGATTACATTCTATTATTGAAAAATATCTTCCTCCTGTCTTTGTGCTAGACCTAAATCACTAAATATGTGAGGTATTATCCAAAAAACAGGGTTTTTTCAAGTAAAGAAAAGAGATTTGTCAGTTTCAGGGTGCTTTTAGTAAGACCAGAGTAATTTAAAGCTCCAGGCCTCCAGTCATTAAGGTCAGTACGGATTTGAAGAAAAGTGAAAATATTTTATTTTTAGAAGGACTTGACTGCTCAAAAAATATTTTTCGGTGTTTTTTATTTAATTCAACCTAGTCACAAATTATTATAGTGAAGTATATTCTAATAGAATATCAAACAATCAGCCATTAAAATTAACCGCAACGTAAGCCATGGTCCTTCTTGGTCGTTTTGGAGTATATTTTCTGATGTAAATCTACTGTCTGTTTCCTCTTATTTCAATCTTTATCTATATTCTGAATTATAAGTTTTAATTGATTATTATTAAAAGTTTTGCAACTTCTACTTTCTACCAATACATATTCAACATATGATTGTTCTAAAGATAGGATTCGAATTCAGAAAAATTCGAATTTTGATTCGAATATATCATAGGCCACCGTTAGTAATTTTTTTCTAAGCCACAGAACTCGGACAATAAAAACATCAACAAACTTCAGCCCAGAACATACTGGGTGACATCTAAGATCATGTCTCAAAAATTCAACGTTCACGACCCACATGCCACTACAACGGCAAGTGGGGAAACAAAAACCAGTCCTGGAAGTTTGGAGTCATCATGCAAACATTCCATTCTTAAACATTTTGGAATAGACAAAGCTAAAGACCTACGACAGAAATTGGATTTACCAAATAACCTCTTGCAGTTCTTAACCAAGCAGTTTAAAACAAGCGATTTCTTCATCAATGGGGAAGAAGTTACTGCGGAGGACATTAGCTCGGGAACATACCACGCAAAGTGTCTTATTGACAATAAAGAAATACTTTTAAAATGTATCCCTTTTGAAACATTGACCGAAGATAAATTCGTAGCAACTCAAAAGTGGTGTGATACTGAAGTAGAAGGTTTACAAAAGTGTTTTACAAACTTTCGCGAGAAAGAAAACCTTTTTTATGTGATGCAATATGGATTTACAAATATCAAAAATCTTGCGAAATGTTTAACCTTTAGGGAAGAAACAATTTGGTACGTATTAAATAATATCATTAAAACTATGTCGATGTTGGAACAAAAAAATATGTTATATCGGGATTTGAAAGCTGAGAAAGTGGTTGTTAATTGCGAGGGTGAAGTTATTGTTGAAAATTGTATGCTTCATGTTACCGATCCAGAAAGTGTAATGGAACAGTTTGTTATGGATGACGGTGGCATTCAAGCTGTATATACCTCGCCTGAAGTAATATCAGGAGAAGAAGCATCTTGGTCTTCTGTTGTGTGGGCTATTGGTTGTATTGGATACGAAATGATGAACAGGAAACCTGCCTATATGATAGAAGATGCAAGCAATATATTTGAAGCTTTAAATGACATAGTCGAAGGAAAGTTTCCAGATCCTATGGATGAACAATATGGAAATGATATTAAAAGCATGGTAGCAGATTGTCTTCAAACTGATGCCAAAAAAAGACCGATTCTGTCCAAGCTTGTAGAACTTGCAGCTTCACACGCTCAAAATAAGAACAAGGAGATAGTCGAAAACCTATTACAGTAAATGTAGATGATGTGTGTCATTTGCAAAGTAAGGTCTTTAAGAGCTAATTTAGGTTAATGTAAACGTAAATTTAGTCGAAACTTTTAATACAAACAATTTCATATTTTAATGTAACATACTGATAATTGGAAAGCAAATTAAAGGAAAATAATATTGTAAACAATATTCTTCATTCATGTGCAGAACATAGTTTTTTATCACGTCTGCAGTTAGTATTTGTTTGAATTTTTTAACATTTTTAATGATCTGTTTAAAAAATAAAGTATATTGATAAAATCATTTCATATTCACTTTTCTTCTAATGCAGAAGCCTGACAATTAGCTACTCCATTTAACTAAAATACTTACTCTTTCACTCTTTACTTAACTGTTGTTTTCAAAGGAGAGCCAGGATGGTGTATTATTAATTTTCTGTTTATCCCTGCCGGTTCTTAATTTTCTTCCCCAAGCAGTTCCTTTTTCTTAGAGGGTAAATTTCATAAAAGTAGTTTTACTGCAGTTTGTAAAAGCGTTGTAAATTGATGCAGTAGTGACCGAGTTGTAAAATCAACAGCTTGCGGCTTAAGAAATTCTTGATTCAGCTCACCTCCCTGGATTGACTACGCCCAATATGTCCTACATTATAGATGAGTAAACTATAAGTAACTACGGAGTTTGTAAGTGTTTTCAGAGATAGAATTGACCGAGGGAAGAAACCAATAAATAAAACTGTTGAAAAATACAAAGAAAAAGTCAAATAAGAAAAATAACCCTCAGGACCAAAGTGACTTCCAGCCTTGCTTAGTGTGAAAGACGTAAAGACAATTAAATGTAAACGACATCAACCTACAATTGTTCATAGTCTTAATGAGAGGTGTAAAACTGTTGCCAATCTTGCATTAGTTATGGGCTAGCATTTTTTCTCTAACACAATGCAAAAGATCATTTATTTTCTTTCTCAACATATATTTTTCCACAGGATAACATTCCTGGTAAAATTTTCTTGAAAGCAGGTTGGGACCTTTGCATTTTAAGGACATGCCTCAATATTTTTCTAGTTTACAAAAACACCATTTACTTGAGAGACTCAGGATTGATCTAGATTCCAATTGTCACTATGAACTTATTTGCTTCTTCCTTAACTCCCATTTTTGTTATACATAGATGTACATGTATCAGGCCAACAAATTTTTTTAGAGATGGATTGGGAATGCGGGACAGGAAAAAAGGTATTTTTACAGTTTAATAGGCTATTGCCTAGGTCTTTGTTTATTGGGATATTTTCTAAACATAATTTGCAACATGGGCTCTCTCTAGATACGCCTGTATGGTCTAATGATCTTGTCCTGTGAAAATAAATTTATCTATTTTCAGTCCTTAGCCATGAAAAATCTGCTTTTTCTTATTTATATTTCGGCTGCTCCCTGTCAGGAGTCGCCACATACGCCCCCATTTGCGGCGATTTGGCAGCATCTTCCCTTCTCACTTCCATCCCCCTCATATCCTCTTTTATTACATCCATGTAGCGTCTCCTTGGTCTTCCTCTCTTCCTTCTCCCTGGCAGACTGATGTCTAACATTCTCCTCCCGATATAGCTCTCTTCCCTTCTGATCACATACCCACACCATCCCAGTCTTACCTCCCTTTGCTACTCACTCTATCTCCAAACATGTGCTGTACCTCTGATGTATTCATTTCTGATTTTATTCAGGCGTGTGACTCTAAGTGCCCACCTCAACATTCTCAATTCTGCCACCTCCAACTCTGCTTTATGTTTCTTCGTTGTGGCTTCTGACACAAGTCCATACAGTAAAGCTGGCCTCACTATCGTCTTATATATTTTCCCTTTCACTTAGCCATGAAAAATAACAAGGCAAATTACTTCATTTTGTTTATGTTGGAAAACCTCAAAGGTTTGATGTCAAGCAAACCTCGCTTCTCTTTGTCTTCCCTAAAGCTTACAATGTTTTCACTGGCCTGCCCTATCTTCTTTTTCCTGCTTTTGGTTTCCAAGATTTTGCATGATATGCGAGGCACTCCGTAGACAACCTGAGAATGTGTTCTGCCAGCTTCTATCGCCTTTCTTCTGGTATCACATGCAGCGGCCTTTGCTTTGTTCTTTTCAGTACTTTCTCGTTTGTAATTCTATTTCATATTGTAATTCCAAGAAAAGTCAACTCCGTGGAAACGACTATTGCTATGTACAAACTAATCTTCATTTTGAGGCTAATCTGGTTGGATCTACAGATATTTGTCAGCGACCTGAAGACTGCACTGGCTCGACCTAGGCGATTTTTGATGTCCGCATCCACTTCTCCGGTATTTGATATATAACTGCCGAGGTATGGAAATTTGTTATGTGCTATGGCTCTTTCAAGAGCCTCATTTTGCAGCACCTGAAATCTCTCTAATTCAAAACAATAGATCATATTTACAAAAAATTAAAAAAGCATGAAAAGCTCTTTTCAGAAAATAAGGATACAAGATTAGAAAAAAACACCAAAGTGGATAAAAAATAATCAAGAAAAGAACAAAAAAAATTATCAGGAAAATCAGTCCTCCATTTCCCTTTCCCTCATTTTTCTCTTTGTCTTTGACTTCCGCATACGCAATGGCGTTTTCTCTTCTCTTTTTTGCCTATCAGATCAATCCATGATTAATTGGTGGATGTCATTATTTGATTTTTGAGCCTAATGACTTTCCTCTTTGTTTACCAGTGTCAGTGTAGACGTATGAGAAAGATCCATTAAGTTGTATCAACAGGTAAACTATTCCCAATAAATCTTGTACAGTTCATAAGTCACTTAACAGAAATCCTAAACAATTCTTTTGTGTTACTGGAAATTTCCTACGTTTTATTCTGTCGAGGGGATTATAACTTAAGGTGGACCTCGCTCTTTCGTCGATTTAGGACTTAAAGAAAGTCAAGGCAGGTTTTGTGTTGCGAGGTTGACTATAAGGAAATGGTTCTTAGTGATGTTGTAGTCTTGGGTGATAAAGGAGACAACCCCTATTAAAACATCATAATTTTTGAAAGTGCATACTATTCTGTATGACAGGTTTGCCCCAAAATAACATTTAAATTTTTTTGGTTACGATTTTCCTCTTACAATTCAAAGTAGAGAATGAATTTCGTTAGAACGAAAGTTATTAAAGTTTCACTTTGTTTGGTAGTGGTGATGAATTGCAAATCAGGTTTGTTTTAAGAGATATTAAACTAATGAGTGTGGTTTCAAAAGTTTCAGGATAGTATCTGCAGGTCCCCTAAAATCAAGTTCTCTTTCTGTTCCCCTTTGTCTACTTAACCATTTTATAGAAGTCATAAAAGGAGAATAACTTTTGTTTTGTGGTTTTTCTTCGTCATTACTTGTTTGCAGACGAGTTTGAAACATTAAACTTAAAACAACAATTTTTGAAGTTTAGTGATCGCTACCACTGTACTATAATTAACGTCTGCCAATGAAAAACTAGTTGCAAGATGTAATATGTACTCCAATTATGAGCATCGCACAACATAGGAAGGCTTCGCTGGCATTTCTCCTTTTGGTGCAATTACCTTTTCAGTAAATTGTTTGATGGCTCAATATCTGATAACGAGATCGTTAAAAGAAGTGATAAACTGAACAATAGTCCCTGAAATCAAAATGATTAAAAAATAGCTTATTGTGGACGTAGTATCAAAAATGAGATACAACCAATGGAACAGCCAAGGGAACAGCCTATATGAAGTGACGTTAAAGAAAGCCAGACAATAGCCTCAGTAAGAATTCCTGTTGAGAGGGCAATTTTAGGGAAGGAGGTGGGGAAGGTAACAATAACGAAAAGACGTAATGCCTAAGTTTCCAGTATCCATAAATCAACTATAGACAGTTGCCTGTTTGCACTGCAATTTTTGCTACCTTTCATTCAAAAGGGTGCAAACTGTGAACAAAAAAATTACCTAGCATAGTATCACTCTCCCAAAATTAGAAGGTTTAATTTCCATTCGATTCGACTGCTAGCTTTCAAAATCTACTTTAAGTACAGCTATTGTCGTATTTTAAAAAAATAGAAAAAAGAAAAAGATATTAAGTCAATTGATTTGGTTCTACTATTTTGAAAAAGTGTGTGAATAAGTGGATATTTTGAAGTGTAAACGTTTTACCTTTGGTATGCACTATTTGTATCTAAAAATACTTATAAGCCAATTTAACAAAACTAATTGCTTTTGGATTTGTCAACAAGTAACAAAATTGTTTTCCCTCAGTTTTAACAAAGTAGCATATCGGTTGAAAGCTTTTATAATGGGACTGCTGTCGGATTTTCCACTTTCAAACGATGACTCGTAACCTTTTTTGTAAATATTGGCGACGATTCTACCCTTTTCCTTAAATCGATATCACTAACAAAATTAACGTCCTTTTGCACAATAATTCTAAACCTTTACTTAATATTTTCAGACAGAAATTGATACCTACTTTGTGATATTTCACTTGATTTTGTAACCACCTTCTCACCTACATTTTTATTGGAGGGCATTTTGCTTAATGTCTCTTGCAGGCGTTGTTCAGGTGCTGACATAAAAATTACGTCATCGAACATTTCATTTTTAAAATAACTTCCAGTAACCAACCACCAATTATCAAAAAAATACACGTACTTGCACGGAAAGCTTTGAACACTGAGACTTGCCGAAAAAGCTTAGAAATTTTTTTTCGACTTGGGAATTCACGGAGGAGTGACAAGAAATAAAAGCTTTTTTTGCAAGTTCCTAAAGTTAAGATGCAGGTTACAAAATCTAGAATTTGTTCAACGAGTTTAAATATTTATAATGAGTTGCCAATGGCACTTCCTCAAGCTCACAATTTTACGAAATTTTCAGAACTGACCATCAGTTATTTTAGTGAGTAAATACTTGTTGTTTCTGTTGATTAATTACATTTTCCTTTAGATTTTTTTTGTGTATTTTGGTACAAGAAGCATACTAATGGCAGTGTATGTAACAGAAATGTTGCCACTCTCTATAGAGATTTTTGATAAGTAAACACTTTTAACAAAAGCCTTTTCCTTCTGCACAGTGTTGAAAGGGATCTGTGTCAATATTTATGAATGGAGACTTGGCTTCATGCAATATGACTACTGAACAATTGCTTGCAACCTTGCTATACTGGTAACGTATGAAGATCTAACTGATACTTTTGACTTCATTGCAGTGGGCAGTCAATTCACAGATAGGCAAAACAAAGTTCAAGTCATCTATAAAATGGTTTTGTTGATTTTGTGACATGCTGCATACTGGGAAGTAAATCTATGGATCGGTATTAAACCAACTGGTTTGTAAAAACGTAGTTTTTCACATTAATAGACATTTCAAGCCGATATTTTTAATACTTAACTGGTATTATCTTGGTCATTTTACTGAAGAATAGAAGACAAATTTTCATATGACAACCCAGGGGGCAATGATACTGGTGCCGATTTAATACCCTTGTTGATGCAATGACCATTTACAAGGCTTTTGNAAATAAAGGACGAACATCGATCTTGCAACACTTTTAACAAAAGCCTTTTCCTTCTGCACAGTGTTGAAAGGGATCTGTGTCAATATTTATGAATGGAGACTTGGCTTCATGCAATATGACTACTGAACAATTGCTTGCAACCTTGCTATACTGGTAACGTATGAAGATCTAAGTGATACTTTTGACTTCATTGCAGTGGGCAGTCAATTCACAGATAGGCAAAACAAAGTTCAAGTCATCTATAAAATGGTTTTGTTGATTTTGTGACATGCTGCATACTGGGAAGTAAATCTATGGATCGGTATTAAACCAACTGGTTTGTAAAAACGTAGTTTTTCACATTAATAGACATTTCAAGCCGATATTTTTAATACTTAACTGGTATTATCTTGGTCATTTTACTGAAGAATAGAAGACAAATTTTCATATGACAACCCAGGGGGCAATGATACTGGTGCCGATTTAATACCCTTGTTGATGCAATGACCATTTACAAGGCTTTTGCTCACCTTGAATTTCTTTAAATGCATGAAACTTTGAAAGCACACTAAAAATCGTTGGAAAAAAGTGAACTTCGGTTGTTTATGAATTTTTCTGATTCATTAGAAATTTATAAGGAATACTTTACGTACTACCTAGATGCCGTTTTTATGAAGTCAGGTGTATTCATCTGAGATCATATCAGATATTTAAAACTTCTTTGTAGTAGTTCGAACAATGGGTAGTAGTTCCTCTATAACTTCTGTGGCAAAACTTTAAATTCAGTGTAGTCGCTTTTAAATTTGTGTTGATTAAAGGCTGACCGTGCCGCTCATCAGGCTACTTAGTATGAAGAGTGTAAACATGAAAAATATAGAGTTGTTGCAGAGTATTTTAAATCTTTTGGTTTCTCTGTCTTACAGTAGCTTTACACAACTATAGAGCATGATGGAAAAAACTTGTATTACATATATATATATATATATTAGTAAACTCAAAATATCACTAAAATTCTCTCATACTTTCTTCTTCCTCAGTGCCCAAGTTTCTGCTCCGTACGTCAGTACTGGACCTATCACAGTTTGGTACACCTTGATTTTGACTGGCCGATGAATCCTCCTATCACACCCCACAACATTTACTTCTCTCCATTTGTTCAAGCCTGCCTTTACTTGTTTTTCAAACCTCTCTCTCACAAACTCCAGCCTCGCCCAGTGTAGACCCTAGGAATTTAAAGTATGTCATTTGCTTCACCTCCTGATTATTCACGTCCTTGATCTTTATCTTCTTACCTCCTTCCTTGCAGCCTGCTATAGCCTCTGTATTCTTGACGTTAACCTTTCATCCTTGTCTTTTTAATCTATCCTCCCATAGCATCATCCTCTCTTGCAGTTCCTCTTTCGATCCTGCTGTGACTACTATGTTGTCCGCAAATAGAAGCTCCCATGGTCAATCACTTTTGAGTCTTTTTGTAACTACATCCATAACCGTAATGAACAAGGAGGGACTGAGAGCTGGGCACTGGTGTAGTCCTACCTTGACCTCAAAGGTCTCAGACTACCCATCTCCCGTCAACACAGAAGTCTTTGCTCTCTTGTATATCTTCTTCCCAATCCTTGAAACGCTTTCAGGTACTCCTCTCATTCGCAACGCCCATATGACAACCTCTTCAGGTACTCTATCGCACTCTTTCTCGAGGTCAACGAACCCACAGTACAAGGTCCTCTTTCCTTGAATCTTCTTCTCTTGTAGCTGTCTGACTACAAAGATGGCATCCATAGTGCTCTTGCCCTTTGGGAATTCGTACTGCATCTCATCTATCTCCATGATCTCTTACAGCCTTTGATCTATGACTCTTTTAAACATCTTCATTGGATGCTCTATAAGCTTAGAACATCTGTAATTTCCACACTCCATGTTGTCCCCTTTCTGCTTGAATGATGGAACTATAAAACTGTCTCTCCAATCATCCGGTATCTTCTCTTCACACATGATACTGTTGCATAACTCAGTCATCCACTTTTCTCTCTCTTCACCCATAACTTTTGGCATGCCCGCAGATAATTCTGATGACCCACTGGCTTTATTCCTTTTCATTTCTCCAATAGCACTCTTGAGTTCTTCTTTTGTAATCGAATGTACCTGTCCTTTGGTATGCTGGCATTGAGAAACCACCTCTTGTTCATTTTCCGTATTCAGTAGCTCACTGAAATCCGTTTTCCATCTGACTAAATGTCGCTTGAATAGTACAGCACTTATCCGTTTCAGTCCTTGATAGCACTCGTTTGCCCGACATCCTTTCCCTTCCTTGCTCTGATCTTTGCAGCCTTGTGGATAGTCCTTTCGCCTTCTTTGGTACAAAGACGATCATACCATTCTTGGGATGAGTCCCATTTTGCTTTTGCCACAGCCCTTTTTATGACTTTCTTCTTCACCTGTTTATATGCGCTCTCTGTAATTGTTGAGAGGTCTTTCTTCCAACCCTTAAAAGCGCCTTTCTATCTCTGCTACAGCCTGCTGGACGGCGTCATTCCACCACCATTCCTCTCTTTCCTACCTTCCGCCTCCCTTAACTTTATTACCTACTTCTTCTGCACCGCTGATCATAGCCTCCTTCAAATCCTTCCACTTTCCCTCAACGTCAAGATGGTTTTCCTGTTTGCATCGTTTCAGACTCACCGTATCTCTCTCTCTTCTTCTTCTTAGAGACGACATTTACATAGAAAAGATCGAGGCTCTGTGCCACTTCTAAAATCAGTCGGGGGGTACTGACATGCGTCGTTTTTGGAGAGCACCCTAGCTCTATTCACTGTCGTGTTAGAGCGTGCCATGTTAGGTTGTAACACGATTTTAAGGTCACATGCCCTTGCTGACACCAACCACCTACTTATCAAGGTTGGTCCTTAGCCTTTTGGCAGTCCCCTGTCCACTTACAAGGCAGTAAGGCCATTTGGCCAATGACTGGGTTTTTTTTAACCCATTCCTGGGTAAGCAGTTTGGTGATGGTTCGGGATTGCCAACACGCCAGTAGCACTTGCACCCTGCACTTAACGGGGAGCTCACCCTTCGGGAACAAATTTCGGGTATCACTCCCTAGTCAGAGTCTCATTAGCTCAGTGGTCACGAAGCCACCTATCCAGGTCGCACCACGTGGAAATGAGGTTGACTAGGTCACAAAATGGGTCACAGACAGGCTACTTAATTCGCAGTTCACCATAAGGCTAGCCTGCCACAGCCACCACCAAGCGATGAACTGAGCACTTCACACCCCTTATGCCCAACACCCTTATTCTTTACCATGAGCACCACTGTTTACCATTTGCCCAACAGCATAAATATTTTCGGACTGTCTATCAAACGAAACCAAACGAAACATTTGTAGATAGTTGGACAATTCTACTCCAATTCTACCCCAATTCTACCCAAATTCTACCCAAATTCTACCCCAATTCTACCCCAATTCTACCCCAATTCTATCCTAATTCTAATGGCTCTCTAATGGACTTTCCAATGAAAAATGGTAATATTAAACACAATATTTAAATGGACTTTCCTTCTTCCATATCAGGTGTTACAGAATATATCAGCACTATGATGAATATTATCAATAAACCTTACAGTAAATCACTCTTGTATTATTTTTTCTTTATCTAAAAAAATGTCTCTGACGAGTTTTATATACCTTACACTACAGTAGTTGTTTATCACCACTTGCCAAGAACTGTTGCTTACAAATTATTACCCTTTATACAGACACACAAAACCTGTATTATCACAAAAATAATCTGTCACCTGTTCAATTCCATTTCAACATGGTGTTCTGCAAGGAAATTGTCTCGGAACCTTACTCTTTAATTTATATCTTAATATATTTTTTTAATTCATAAAAACCGAAAGGTATATATAGTTTGACTCCTTTCAATGATGTCTTTAACAAGTTTAATAATGCTATTCACTTGTTTCAATTCGTCAACGATACTGCAGTAAATAACGAGAAAGCCAGCTGCTTTTTAATTGTTTTACCAGGTTTGCTAGAAATAATTATTAGACTGGATAAATGAAATATTTAATAAATAGAAACAATAAAAAAAAATTGAATTGAATAAATATTAGATTTATTTACTTTAACCAGAGCTTATTTTTTTTATCCAAAGTGATCCAATTTAAGCAGTCAAAATTGTCTTTTAAATAACTCTGTTATTCCATTTTAATATGAGTAATCAAAGGGAATCTATTCCTAGTAAAATAGTTTAATATGCCCTTCTTGAAAAGTTGTATTATATTCTAAAGTCGGATAATTTAGCCAGTTATTTTCAGTCCCATGTTTTACGAAGAATATTCCTCTTTCTGGTTCTATCGAAAATGAAACCACAGATTCATTTAAAGAAGACAGACAGCCAAGGAGCCTTTACAAAAAAGCCTGTAAGCTGAGAAATAGTGTCAAAGCATTGTAAAATGCATCTAGAACGCCTCAGATGTGAAAATATCGTATTTGAGAGATAAAAAGAATGAAAAAGAATGAATTGGAATCCCATTATAATACCCTGTTGGTGTAATTGAAACATTACACAACAAAAGGTTGGATCAAGTTCTTCTAGGTTTTTTTCAAGGCAACTTACCCGTTACTCACTATTCAAGCTACCAACGGATTTGACAGAAATTTTTTTGTTGTTTGAAACACTTAAGCCCTATTTGTGCTCAACCATTGGTCAGAAAAGGCTACCAAGGCTGCAATTATCAACACTGAAAGAGGTTACTCTAATAAGGGACTGGAAAATGGCAAAGAACATTTACTTGACATTTTGGAAGAAGGACACAGCAAAACTCCAATTTTTTTACCATGTTAAATTAGCAGGAATTTGATTTTTGTTATTTCTACAGTACAGAATTTATTTGACTCCATTACACTCCTAAAACGGGACTGGGCCACTACAATTTTAGTCTCTATCGAGAAATTTTTATTAGGCATTTATGGACAGGGCAGTAAATTGAATGATTTTATGAATAAAATTTTTGCACAATTATCCAAAATTTAAAACTAATTCAAATTCTTAACCTTGTCCTTTTAAGATACCTGCTATAAAAATTAATTAATAATTGTCTTTCTTATGATGTATTGCTACTGAAAAATTTTGATAATTTGTAAATATCAACTAGCATTGATGAAGGTACTTCTATTAAATACAGTCATTTGTAGTATAATTTCTATTGCAGAGAAGTAAAACATTATATATTTCAGGAAGGTTAACTTTTTTTTCTCAAATATTAACATCATTTTTGGCAAAAATTTATTTTTGGTTCTGATATAATGTAGCTTGCACTCTGTCTAATCGTTGTTTTCGTCCAGGGAGAGTTCATGGCCTATTAGAAACACTTTATTATCAAACAAATTTGCTGCAGTGCTTAGTAGCAATTTACTCTCTTTTGTTAACTTTGAAGCTTTCAATAACCTTCCTAGATTTTGAAATCGTCTAAATTTTTGGTATCCATGAGGGGCATCTTACTCAAAAAACAAACTCTTTTTAAAGAACTCTATGGAAATCTCCTCAACAATGCCTTAAATTTTTGGAAACTTATAAGAAAATAACAAATTTTATGTGAACCCTTATGTTCAAAATCACGAGTGCGAATACGGCACTTTGCGTTAGGTTAGAATTTTCAAAGATTTTGTGTGGATAACAAATAAATTTACTAAAGATCTTAATGCTTGCCGACTCGATAACTTTTGGTGCTTGTGAATAGGAACAAAAGCATATAAATGCCAAAAAGAAATTTTGGCGATGTTTCAGGAGTTCATCTGATTACTATTTCAGGCCTTGTAATAAAAACGAAAACCCTAAAATATCAGGAAGTCATTAAAAAACTAGCAATCTTTGACAAAAATTTTAGAGATTTAGGATATCCCAGACATCTCGTTCCTTATTGGCAGGTGAAATGTTCCTCAGGCATCTTCATATGAGACACATTTATTTCTTTTTCCTAATATAATTCAAGTTAATCAGATTTTTGCATAATAATTTTAATAAATTTTCAAAATTTGCATATGTTCAGTCGAGAAAATACAATTCAGTCACTTTCTTCCCCAACTAGATAAAATTTGACCGTTCACTGCTCTTTACATTTATTTCCTTAAATTATCCACTATTACAAAAAACAAAATACTCATATCACTGCCCCATACTCTTAAGTTTCATAGCAATTGAATGCCAAACGTCTCTAAGAGAAGTTTGCCCCAAAAATGTTTTTTCTAAATCCTTCCGAAACTGACATTATTTTCCTATAGGTGCAATTCTCAGTGGTATCATCTAACTAGAAAGCCAGTTTGACCTATTCCTTCTAACTCTCCCTTCTGTCAAATTAACAGTGTCAAAACAGTCTCTCACAGTCCTCTAAAAAGCTCGAAAATAATATCTTCATGAAGAAATTTCTGTCTTAACATAAATATTTGGTATGACACTTATGGAACAAAAAAGAGAATTTAAAAGCCATTACAACCAATCATAAAGACGGCCTTCGTGATATACTTTATCTATATTTATCATTATCTGCCAGTGGCTGAATCTTCATGGTCTACCGTGTAGGATAACATGCTCAAAAACTATTTCTACTGCTCCATCAGATTTCTAAACAACACACTTTTATGTTGAAAAAATATTTACAAACGGAAGCATAGTCAATCCCATTGAATCTTCCTTTTTTTTTCGCCGGAAACTCTGTGTCATGCGTAGCTGTATGAATGTGCATGGACTTGGGCAGCTACATCTTGTGCTATAACTCAGATTTCCAGTTTCTTGCATACATCCTATAAGCTTGTAATAGGCCTTCTTTTTATGATAATCTGCCTGGTTTTATTTGCTTTGTACCATAACTGGTGATATTTTCCACCTCAGTTTGCTTCTCGTAACTAAAGATATGCAACTGTTTATAGTTGAGTTGACCGCAGTGTTCTAAAAATACCTATAAAGCCATGTCAATGCAAAAAAGGGAAAATATAACCCAATCATTCTCACTCACAAATCAACTGCGCTAGTGTAACATTTGTTAGTATTTTCTACTGGTCTTTTGCAAATCCCTTGGTAAAAATGTGTGTATCCTTTGGTATGAATGAATCGAACCAACGCAATCTATTCTTGAACCTCTGCGCCACTGTCATTCGTTCCCTCTTTTTTATTCTTATGAGGAAGAAAGCAATATGGCCGAAAACGTTGTCAACTTTACTACCATCTAAACAATTCTCTTTTTGATCAAACAAATATCTACAAATGGAATCTTCATCAATCCTCGAATGTTCGTTTTGTCTCTTCCCTAACATTCTGCTTCATGCAGTAGCTGGTTGTAAATCGTGTTTATTGACGCTTTGATGGCAGTTGGTATGATGAAACTTTATTACCTTCACTTACATAGACATCAAAAACCTCGTACTTCACGTGTCAACATACATCTTCCTCTTTTCCTTATTTTCAATTCTGGTGTTCGAATGGATTTGCCACATCTTTTATGTAGAACGTTTCTACCCTCTTTTCAAATTTTCTTTGATATATTTATTTCTGTTTATGAATTTGAAAGCGGGTAATAAGTGACCAGAGGTTGCAAGTTGTCCTCTCGTCTTAAGCTATTACAATGTCAAAACCTTTTCAAGGATACTTGCTGTATCCGACAAAGTAGTTATGGTGGTACTTACTTCAAGCATTGTCAAAATTTCCCTATTCTTTATTTACTTCTCAGATCGAAAAGAGACTCTTGTACATCAATATAACACTAACTCTACACATTCTCCGAAATTTTCCAATTTCATCCTTCAACAGCTGGTACTTTTCCTATTTGTTACGTATTCTTCTCAATATTTTAGTTCTCTTTGTTAACTAAGATTTCATAAAATTCTATAATTAGCTTTTATAAGAGGAAAATGACCATTTAGAAAAATACAAACTCAAAGTAGATTGCCAAAAGGATTTAATTTTTTCCCTTCATTATGCACATACTTCTTCACTACTGTTTCACCATGGGCACACTTTGACCACCCATCCACTTAGTAAATGGTACCCATCTTTGCATTCCATATTACAAGTATAGTATTATATTTCAACTGGCAAAGACAATTAAAAATGCACCATAGATAACGTTCTCAAAATGTTACAAAAGCAATCGGACTAATTAAAAAAAAAACCAAACAAATATTAACTATATAATTCTGAGCATGCAATAGGCTCTTCTGTCGTCACTTTCTAGCGCAAAAAGAGGTTAAAATAAATATTGCTGACGGTTATCCATAGTCTATTCCTCGTGGAAGCAGATTTTCTCATAACACTATTCTCAAAGCGGCTAAGATAAACCGTTTTTTCGATAGTATAACTTCGTTTACAGGACCACGTGGCCCTATCACCTGCACGAGGGTTCCTTTTTCGCCCTTAAACATCTCATGGTACTTATTTTACACTAAGAGTGTGTAAAATGTCTCCTGCTGAAAATGAGAACGTATTAAGAATGACCATCTCTGCACCAATATCACTTCAATGGAAAAGACCAAAAGGGCAGTGAACTATAAGAGGAACTATGTCTTATTAAAGACATTTGTTTATTGTTTCCTCTTATATTTGTAAAGAGATATTCTGATGTCAACTCTGTTTCATATTTTCTCACAAATCTCGTTGATCAAGTACTTACTAGAAGGAAAGTATTTTATTCCTTAGCGACACATTTTAAATTCTAGTAATAATACATTGGGTGGAAACGCAAGGAACATAGTGCATATATAATGTCCTCAATAGCAACTAAAGGTGCCATTGAAATTTATTTTCCCTTCAAAAAGGTAAATACAAAAATACAAACAACCATACCTTGTATTATACATATCTACATCCAAAGTCATTTGTGTCTTTACCATTCACGTTTATAATTACAAAGAAATAATTTCATACAATCGAGTAAGATGGCTTCGCTCTGCGAATATAACCTTTATAACATGTGCTGTAAACACAGAGTTTGTGTCAATTACTTTAAATAAAACGTGCAGGGAATATAGTAGTAAAAGTCTGCAACAATATATTTCTTATCTGTACAAAAATATACCTTAATCACAATGTTTTAAACACCGTCACTCTAGAGACGCAGCTTCGAGGTCTAATTGTAAATATATGTTTATAAAATACACCTTTATACGAATACACACATTTGTTTCACAAGGGCTACACTTGAGAAGATTCTAAACGGAGTGTGTTTAAAAAAGCCTGTATCAAAAAATATGATGTACGTAAAAGCAGCAATCTGGGTGCCCATAGCACGCAATTTAACAGATTAGTACAAATTACTCGTCTGATTGCAGAAAATTAAAAGCCTTTCCTTTGATATTCAAAAAAATTGCACACCAAGGTAACATAATAAATCAAATCAATTGTAACTCAATAAACTTCCTAATTTAATGACCGTCATGCGCTCATTAAATTCTCATTAAAGAACACAAGCCTCAAAGACACGTCTCTTTTCAGTCTAAAATCATGGCCACTATGAGAAACTTCCTGGGTTTCTACAAAAATACATTACATCTATTTCAAAAAGCAGTTACATGAGAGAAGGAAAGAGTACAGTATCAAGATATAGCACATCCAGCACTTTTTGTTCCTTCTTCATCATCCGATATATCACTTGGTAAGTGAGGTAGTCCATCTAATAATTTGAGATTCGGCAATATTCGAAACACTCTATAATAAATCAATAAAGATGACAGATTTCAATTATCGAGTCTTTCTTAAAGCATATTGTTTTTGGCACACTATATTAATAAAAAAATATCAAAGAAAAATATGTAAAATAATAAATCTAAAAAATACAAAATAAGTGAAATGATGGAGATCTTATTATGAACATTTAAAATTAACGCTTGTAACAGAGTGCCGAAAAAAACTTTGACGACACATATTGAAAACGCGTACCACAGTGATATGCTATTAATCAAAGCCAGAAATGTCCTTACAGAAAATGAATGGATTTTCATGCTGAGGTTTCTGTAAACAAAACTAACATTCTATACTCGTTTTTTAACTTTCAGCACTCATTTTAATAGAAAAATATGACAAATAGAGGGTTTCAAAAATGCCAGTGCTTCAGGTGTTAAAATCTCGATAAATAGGAAAATACAACAGTCTATTTACCTTCTTCGATATCCTGGCTGTAGGGCTACAGGGTTCCCATCTAGAACGAGTGAGCGCAGCTGTGTCTTTTTTAACCGTTCTAAGCCATCCAAGGAACTTATACTATTTTGTTGCAATGATAAATGTCTAACATTGGGCATTTTCGGAAGTCGCTGTGGAGCGAGAAAACAGAAACAAATTATCAAAATTACCGCAATTTTCTTCTAAGAAAAACCTGAACAACTAAGTATCGAAAAAGTACACAGAACTATACGAGTATACATACATACACATACATCTAAAAAGAAAAAAGAAACAGATTGACTTGACAAAAATAATGTGTTAGTCTAAAAAATAATGAATATACTGCTTATAATAGAATCCTGTTTTTCTTGTATTATATAGTTTCTGAAAAAAACAGAGAAGTGTGCAGGTTTGGGTACTCTATCAGGGGTAAAAATGGGTGGTTTTGACTTCAGTCAATAAATTCGGTTGTCAACACCCGCAGTAGTTTGGGAGCGAGCTGAAACTCCAGCTAGCTGTGTTATTTAAAGGTAAAGTTATCTGAACNAAGTATTCATCCAACTAGTTATGCTATGCATTCCATAAAAAAATACATATAGACAAGGAAATAAATTGGAGTCTATGTTTAAACTCTGATACCACGAATTTTCTATTACAACGAACATGTTTTTCCGAACTACTCAATTTCTTGCCCCATTTATAACGAATTTCGAGCACTCCCGGCCTGAAATTCGTTGTACAAGTTATATATATATATAAATATATATACACATACATACATACATACATACATACATACATACATACATACATACATACATACATACATACATACATACATACACATACATCTAAAAAGAAAAAATAAACAGATTGACTTGACAAAAATAATGTGTTAGTCTAAAAAATAATGAATATACTGCTTATAATAGAATCCTGTTTTTCTTGTATTATATAGTTTCTGAAAAAAACAGAGAAGTGTGCAGGTTTGGGTACTCTATCAGGGGTAAAAATGGGTGGTTTTGACTTCAGTCAATAAATTCGGTTGTCAACACCCGCAGTAGTTTGGGAGCGAGCTGAAACTCCAGCTAGCTGTGTTATTTAAAGGTAAAGTTATCTGAACAAATGTGGCGGTGTAAGTGGGAACCAATATTCTTCTTCCTATTTAGTAAAGTAATAAAACTCTTTGAGCATGAAACCAGCGAACTCAGTTACAAATTATCATCCAAACAAAACACAATTAACATGTTAACGCGTTATCTCTTACACCTACTTGAAGTTTCACATTCAATAAAATGTTCACGACGCATCATTTTAAGCCTCGGGTTTATCCTGTCTCTGCATTCGTTAGCCTGTTACCTAGTTCTAAAGTGCACTCATCAAAGAGGAGAGAACAAGTCATTACAGCAAGTGTTAATGAGGCGATACCATAAAAATGGTGTAGCAAAAGGCTTGGTTTTTAACTGTGCTCACAAATACCAAAAGGAAGGTGCATCAGGTCGACAAAAACTTACCTTGAATGTTGATAAAAAATTTCTCTGTAGATATAAGTGAGTACACCTAAAGAACAAAAATGGGGTATTTATCAGCCTCCTTTGGCCAATACTTAGCAAGAAAAACAAAAAGGGAGAAATTCACAGGTAAGTAAACAAGAAAAAACCGACGATCTACAAGCCATTGTAATTTTATGTAAGCTTTTATTGCTTTTACTAATGTAAAACATTATCTACACATTCCAGCCTCCAACATGTTACCTAATTACATACTGTGCTACTGAGGGCGAATATTTGCCTCGATGTTAAACATTTGTATTTTTTCAAAGCGCAATGATGAGCAACAATTTTTATATTAATAGCAAATATTGCCATGCAACAAATTTCGAAATCGAGGTAAAACATTTAAAATGCAATTGTACTTTTAGCAAATCACAAAAAAATCAATCTGAGGTATTGATTTCACGAATTTCATTTCCAAGGCCAAAACAGATTGGGGTACAACTATTGTCTAAAAATTGGTGACCCCTTTCTTGAAGACTTGTGCAGAGCCAAAAGAAAAAACATGTGCATGTTTTTTCATCATTTGATTTTTCCTTAATAAGTATTCCTCCTTCAAAACACAATATATACCTTAATATATAAATTAAATATCTAAATTTCAGAAGAGCATCTTCAACAAGTAGCAAAAAAACCCTGCTAATAAAACGAAATTCAAAGCAAGTACCTTGGAAATACTATATTCGACATATCGTCTAATGAATTTTCGATTAGTTGGATGTGCTCACATCGTGTAAGCCTTCTAAGAACTTTTTGAAACTCTTTAATCTGGTAGCCATGTCCCAACTCTTGATAGGATAAGTTGACGCACTAAAAAAGAAGACCAAATATTGTTAGAATACTGCTCAAATATTGTTAAACCACCCTAACCTGGCTGTGAATTAGTCTGAGTCTGCACTGTCCATGGGCCTCTGCTCAAAGCATATTTTATCTCCAAATACAAATCACCAATGGAAAAGTGATAGCGCGTTTATATTGGTTATTAACTCCGTTAAGTACAAGAACACAATTGAGAAACGCACTTTTCCCCTATTTCCCGCTGTAACTCAATTATGTTTTAACGCTACCTAAACAGACCAATTTTTCCTCAGGTTCGTTGTGGTTTACTATGAAATATGCGACTAGTTACATTGGCCAAGAATGTTGGCAAAAGATGATTAAAAAACTGCCTTTACTAAATAAGTATAAATATCTTTAAACAAAGTTTCTATGCTTTAAAAGTATTCATTTTGAAAAGGAATATTTTAAGTTCAAAATGAATAAGGCAATGTTGTAGAAAACACTCTTGGATGATTAATTTTAATAAAAGCATTGTACTTTCCTGCCACCTATTTATGACTCTGACTAAAAACGTCAAAAATATTATCTTGACCTTCTTGATTCAAATCAGGAGATATTTTGGATGTAACAAAATTAAGTGGATTTGTGTAAATTAATTTGGAGTAATTACTGTTAGCCTAACAGTGACTGCTCATTACTTTTTCAAAAATTACCTCACAGATTTCCCATGTTTCCAACTTATTTCTGTAATCGTGTTTTTTTCGTCTTTTTTTCATTTTCTTCCACATATCACCTTCATCAACATCATCCAAGTCTACATTATCAAGGTCATCTAGGATCCAAACAGTGTCCTTTCGATATCCCTTTGGTGCTAATAGTTGAATAAAAAGGGAAAAAATAGAATACAGAATACCATACACTTGCAAGTTACAATGTAAAATAAAAACAGTAACCAAATAAATAATAAATCCCAATAAAATAAAAATTAAAATTGCATTTCAATATTTTGTTCAAAACCACATGTCGGTACAGTTATTAACCTATTCAACAAATGTGACACCTTCAAATGAAGCTCAAAAAACAGGTTTGCTGATTCATGTTTCTAATTGTGTTTATACTTATGTGGATGTAAGCACAGCTTACTTCTTAATCATTATGGTCACAATGCCAACTTCATGGGAGATTTTGTACATGTCCAATAACTATTTACAAAGGTCAAAGGCAGATAGGTATGAGGGTAGTTCATAGCTGATGAACCAAAAAACTCATTGTGTGGGCTTGAGGACACAAGGCAAATTTTCACAGAAAAAATGCAAAAAATAGACAATTGTTGAACACCAGGAAAATTCGGGCAAGCTAGTATTAAGTGACAGGATATGGAAGTGAGCTATGGTACCAATTAAGTTATCTTGAGGAAGCCTGGCTCTCCAGTTAACATTCTATAAGACAATGGTACCTTTTCTGACTCTTGGTGATTTTAGCATACTTGATGAAACATCCATATCTTCCAGCTCATGCCATTTTGTATATCTGTATCTTGATGCAGGTAACTGCAATTCAAAAAGATAAGTAAAATACTTTTAATCTTCAATTTGTGACAGAGATGTCCAGATAAATATTTCCTGAATGGGCAAATTTGCACACACATATATGAATTCATAAAAAAACACACACATACATACATACACACATGCATGAATGAATACATACATACACACAAATATACATGCATACATACATGAATACATACATTCATGCATACATAAATACACACACATACATACATATATACATACATACACACATACATAAATACATACATAAACATATATATAAATACACAAATGCATATCAAAATAATAGGTAGAAAGTTATTTTCAGATGAAATTAATCACTAAGACAACCACAGAATACAGTTTTTTCTCATAAAACTGTTCAATTTCTACTTCCCAGTTGCTTAAAATAATTTCAAGGCTCAGTGCAGCCCTCTCCTGAGGTACCACACATCTCATAAAGTCCCACATATAATTTAATAACATTGTTTACATCAAATACCAGTGCACCTTTCATTTTCTGAATATCAATACTAACAGCTAATAGACTTTCTCTACCCAGTAAGAATGGAAGTGTTTTATTGGAAGATATAGTGCAAACAGCATATGGTACGCATATATTAGCTGAGCTAAATCATGAAAAACATGTTCACATAAGTTATAGGTCTCCGCTGCCATGTGCAAGTTCCATACAAAAATGCTTCAGAGATGTACTAGGTTATTAAAACATGTCATGAAGTCATTGTATGCTTGATTCTATAGACATATAGTCTGCATTTAATCTTAAGGATGTACATCAATATCTATTTTTTAGGGATGGGAACAAGAAAATGTTCATTACAATGGTATACAAGATACTACAAGTTAATTACCTAAAATAAACTGGATATGGGATATTTCAACACATTCATTCAGTATTCTGCTTCTTTCTTTTGTGGATAGATTAGCTACTGTATGTTTCAATCTATAATTAAATTTTAAACAGTGGCTCCTGTGGTAGAGGCTCATGTAAACAAAAAATGAAAAGGAAAGGAGGAAAAAAGAGGCAAAGCAAATATATGACCAAAGACAAATTTATTGGGAGTCCTCTTATTATACTGCTAACAATAATGTAAATGATCAAAGTAATTTCTGAGCATGCAAAAGGTATTATGAAAAGATGTAGTGAGCTGATAAGCAATAGAGTTTTTTTATTGAAGCAGGATTGTAAGTAAAAAAATAATTTCAATTTAGTAATTCTCTTTCTAAAACTACTTCCTAAAGAAAAGTGGAATTTTTAAAAACTCGAGTCCAGAAAATTTATCAATAATGTTGGATAATGTTGTTCAAGCAGTGAAATCTCTCCGTATAGGAGAACCTGTTTTGAAACAAATTAAAGCTGCAAAGTTGATGTTTCAAGCAAAAAGAATAAACTATCACAACATATAACATTACTTACAGGTAGAATATCTGAACAGTCCTCAACATTGTCATTCTGCTGCTGATCATCTGCAGTAACTAGAACAATTGGTATTCCAGATGATATAATATCATTATGTGAAATTATATTTTTTGGCTTTGTTGCATTATAACTACAGTAATAGGAAAAAGAGTTAATGGATAAATAACTAATACAATAGAAACCAAAAGAGCAAATGTTTTAATTACATTCAAAAATGGGTAAAGAGTACAAGGTAAATGAAATGTCATCACTTAAAAAAATTGTTTGGGCCATAAAAGATTGGATTCACTAATTATTATATTTTCCAGCTTATAGTTTTAAGACCAAATCCACTCCAGTTTTAAAGGTGGGAGACAGAGGAAAGTACTTCCATTGTAAAGACTGGTTCCAAATGCCTTAAATTCAAAATAATAATAATAATAATAATAATAATAATAATGAGTGTTCCTTCAGAAAAAAATGTTTCCTCTAAAGTGTTTGAAAAGCTATGAAAACCAAAAGACCTCTAAATAGAAAAAAAAGGGTGGCATTTCAAAACCAAGACCATCCCAGTTGTTGGTGGTGCCCTGGGTCTGATCAAGAAAGGAACAGAAGCATATTAGTGGTAGTAGTAGTAGTAGTAGTAGTAGTAGTAGTAGTAGTAGTAGTAGTAGTAGTAGTAGTAGTAGTAGTAGTAGTAGAGGCTATTTATATTTCAGTACTATTATATACAATAAAATATATAAATACTGTTATCAACATGTTACCTCTTAGAGTGTATGTGCATTGCTTAGTGTTTCTTTGAGCTTAAAAGTAAGAAGTTAAAAGTTCAATTAGTGTGTCAAAAATAAAAATTAGTGTAGTGTTATGCTGTCTCAATGACTGTTCATAAAACATTTTATTTGTGCCCATGAATTATCCTTTTAAACTGGACTTTAAACTCTTTATAATGAAAGTTTTTATATGTATTTTTATACAAATTTTTGTAGAAACCTTTTATTCATAATTTGGTCTTGTTCAAAAGCTAGATAACTTTAAATTTTACTCACCCTAGGTCACTGGTAGTGACCCAGTGTTTGATCTTAATATGAAAATCAAAAGGAAACATTTATGTAATGATGATAATAATAATAATAATAATAATAATAATAATAATAATAATAATAATAAGAAGAAGAAGAAGAAGAAGAAGAAGAAGAAGAAGAAGAAGAAGAAGCAGAGCAGTACATAGAAAAAACCGGGATCAAGATCAGGACTGAAGTGATACAGAAAACGGTGCTGTTGGGAACTGCAAGAACATTGAGAAAGGTTCTCGAAACCTGAGGCTAGTTGTTCTAGCTTGCTTTAGGGACGAACTTACCAGGAACTTTTACCTGTGATAACAAGAAAATAATAATAATAATAATAATAATGTATTCACCCTAATAAGTGCACTTCACCACTTTCATAACCCAAGTTTTTGTCATTTAAAAATTTTGGCCACTTGAGATAAAGATTGAACATGGTAGATGGGTGGCTGCTGTCACTACCATTTAAACATTTTTACATAAAAAATTCCTGTTCACTCTTACTGCAGCAACTTGTTGATATAATCATATTTTCAATACAGTGAAAATAAACTTATTTGAATTTTAAAGTCAACCAGCAACTGTAGAATTCCCCCTTTTGTCAGTAACAATCCCATCTCCAATGTCACCATGTTTCAAAACAAGATCAAGATCATTTCACAATATTCCTGGGTAAACTGACCAGTTACTTTCTCTTCTTTCCTCCTCCTGTACACAGCAATAGTAAATATATATGTTGATTGCATTTTCTTCATGTTTTCCTGTAGGATCCCTGTGATAAAAGATGTCCAACTGTTTCTATTTAGTATCTGAGCACAAAACTAATGTCTAAAATATTTTTTCTTCGTTATTTATTAATTCTTCTGAATCTGAATATTCCACTAAGATGTTGATTACAGGTATGTGACAGGAGCCAGTGACAACTATATTTTTATGATCACACCCTCCCTCAAAAAATAGGTACCAGGGGTGCTTATTATGATGAATACATTGATAACAAAAATAATAACATTTGTCTCTTGCCTAATGCCTGAGATGATGACTTAGTTAACAGAAAATATATATATATATATATCCTAGGCACATATTATTCACTACATTAAAAACCCAGCTATGTGAGAACACATGATTTAGAATTTATCCTTTATGAAAACAGTGGAAAATTAACACTTTGGAGTTAGTTTAGAAGCATAGGACATCATCCAGAAAGGGGAAATGCTCACAAGAACACTCTCTTCATAGTATGTATCCAGATATAATTAGCCACAGTGAAATTAGAAATAGAACACCACTGCAATATAGTTTTCTACAATCAATTTGTCCACCTACAAAGCTCTTAAAAGTAGTCCAAACATCATTATTGCTGCAACCAAGTGAACCAAATCCAAGCACTTTTAGTCTTATGTCCAACTCTAACAACTGCAGCAGACTGCACAGTAGCCAGTGCTGCTCTTTTTTGAATGCAAGTACTATAAAAATATACACCACAGCAGGCAGTCACCTCTAGGATAATGCATTTACATGACTGATGATTTGTGCTGCTCCAATGTCTGATTTATAGTTAGGACTTCTCTGTCTATGGGATAAAGGGGCTCTTTAGTCTTGGATGACAACTTCCCTACAGATGGTGTTTCAATAAAAACACTCTGGAATGCAGGAAAGATAACCTAATTCAAGTGCAAAAAGCCATTACTCAATCAGTGTGCATGTGTACATAATTTTTAATGAAAGCTCCTCATTCTGCATGGGGGAGAAACAATGTTACCCAGGTTATTTCTATACAAACTCCTGGCAACAAAGAGCAGTCAAGATTTAGATGGGCCAAAGAACTGAATAAGGTCTTGAAATGTTATGTAAAGAGCAAACCAAAGAAGAGAGGGTTTAGAAAATGGATGCAAAGTATCTGGGACAAAACAAGATGGTTGAAACTCAATGAGAAAAAGCTGGCAAATCAAGCACTTGCAATCAAGAACAATGGGTGGATTTCTGAGATTGAAATAGAGAAGAGAAATTGAGTAGGAAAACATTAAAAATAAATAGAACAGGTTACAATTGAGTATTGCCAGAGTGGCAATTTGGATCAAATGAATTATGATACCACTTGAACAAGTGAAAATGGTATTGAAAACACTTTGGATAATAATTTATTTATTTATTTATTTACTAATATTTATACAGGATAAAACATATCAACAATTTAAAATGCTGTTTTCCATATGTATCCTGTGTAAATAAAGGGGTAAAAGTCCAAAACGACAAAGAAAAAACCGGTAAAAGATAAAATGTATAAGAATAAAATCTATAAGCAAAGTCAGTCACAAAAAAGATAGGTCAAACGAAAAAGGTAAAAACAGGTAAAAGGGTAAAAGTATAAACTAAATAGAATGGAAAGGGTGAAAAATTTAAATTAAATTCCTTAGGAAAAGCAGATATAAAAAATTGCAAGATTCTGGAAAACTAAATATGAAACTGTTTATTGCTTGCTAAAAATTCCTTATAAGTTAGTTCACGAATACTCAATGGCAGTTAGTTATAAATCTTAGCTGCCATAAACTTAGATGATCGTTTTCCATATTCTGTTCTAAAAGATGGTAGCCTGATCATGTTGTTTTTATTCCGTGTGTTGATGTTATGATAAATTTTTGTAAAGTAACCCTGAAAGTTTTTACATACATTCTCTTCTAGACAATTTTGGACAAATTTGCAGGCTGCTTTCTTTCGGGACCCCAAAATGGTCTGCAATTTAGTTTCCCTTTTAGGTCTTATGATATCTCTTGCCCGACGATCAAAAGACTTGTACTTATTAATCTGGGTCGCCGTATTCTTTAGTTGCACGAGATTACAATAAGTAAATGTAGGAATGATCATAGCATTGTAAATGGTGGCCGCAGTTACAGTATCCATCTTTTGACGGATCTTACGAAGGTAGTTCAGTTGATTTGTCGCCTTTTTGTAACAGTTGGTGAAGTGATTATTAAGGTTTAGGGTACTGTCTAGTGATATTCCTAGATACTTGTATGATGTAGTTACACATAATTTACCGATATGACATTTAATGGAGATTTCTCTAGGAAGCTTATTTAATCTCTGTGTTGTTCCAAACAACATTACTTCAGTTTTGTTTTTCTTCAGATTCAGTAATAATTCACTATTTGTGCACCATTTGGACAAACAACTGAAATCAGGAGATAATTTGTTTTCAATTTCCTCAAGAGATTTACCAGATGTGTAGATAACTGTGTCCTCTGCATAGTGAATTAGTTCACATTCGTTGATATGATCACCAACTTCAGTGAGATCCAGAACAAATAGTAAAGGACCCAATAAGGATCCTTGCGGTACTCCACATGTGACAGGTTTAGGTTTAGAAATCTCACCATCATAGAAGACTCGTTGTGTACGGTTAAAAAAGGTAGTCTGAAAACCAGTCTAGTTCAATATTTCGAATGCCGTAGCATGTTAATTTCGATAACAATTTAGAATGGCTTAAAGTGTCAAACACTTTGGTAAAATCAATAATGCTCTCTGATGGTATCAACTAGGAAAGTAGAGGCAAGTTCTGTAGAAAGTTTTGCACAGAATCCAAATTGGTTCTTCGAGAGGAGTTCATTTGTTTCCAGAAACTTTATTAGCTGTTTATGTACTACTTTTTCTAATATTTTTGAAATGATAGAGAGGACTGAAATTGGACGGTAGTTCCCAAAATCAGATCTTGTTCCTGACTTGTATATTGGAGTTACTTTGGCAGCTTTCCATGCATTCAGAATCATACCAGTTTTTAGCGACATATTTATAAGATGTGATAATAGTTTGGAAATAATTGGTGCTGCATCTTTTAAAAACCCAGCAGGAAGTTCGTCCAGCCCTGGAGATTTTTTCCGCTTTAATGACTTCAGAAGTGCTTGAACTTCAACAACAGATACATATTTGAATTTGAAATTTTCATTTGTACAAAATCAAAGAGCGTTTGGGTAAATCCATGTAAAATTAGTTAACAGAATTGCACATTTCTTCAGTGTGTTTACAATAGTGCTATAAAAGGAGCAAAAACCATTTGCTATAGTTAGTTTGTTACAGGTTTTTTGATCATCGATATAAAAAGATGTGTTTTGCATGGTTGATTTACCAGTCACAGAATATATAGATTTAATGGTTGACCAAAATCTAGATGGGTCGTTTTTATTTTCTTGTAGCAAGTCTTTGTTATAATTTAAAATGGTTTTTCGTACAAGAATGTTAACTCTATTTCTAATGTATCTGTATTTACTTTTGTCTTCTTCACTTTTACTTTTACGACTCAGACGTAACATTCTGTTTCTTTCAGTTATAAGTGAATTTATTTCTGGTGTTATCCATGGACACGGTTTTCCTTTTCTCTTTCTTTCAATTATAGGGGCCCTGTTGTTAATTGTCTCAATAAGATAACCATAAAAAAT
>RDPX01000154.1:469329-507590 GCA_003991215.1 Morbakka virulenta
TTTGCTATAGTTAGTTTGTTACAGGTTTTTTGATCATCGATATAAAAAGATGTGTTTTGCATGGTTGATTTACCAGTCACAGAATATATAGATTTAATGGTTGACCAAAATCTAGATGGGTCGTTTTTATTTTCTTGTAGCAAGTCTTTGTTATAATTTAAAATGGTTTTTCGTACAAGAATGTTAACTCTATTTCTAATGTATCTGTATTTACTTTTGTCTTCTTCACTTTTACTTTTACGACTCAGACGTAACATTCTGTTTCTTTCAGTTATAAGTGAATTTATTTCTGGTGTTATCCATGGACACGGTTTTCCTTTTCTCTTTCTTTCAATTATAGGGGCCCTGTTGTTAATTGTCTCAATAAGATAACCATAAAAAATAGACCAAATATTGGGGGGAAGATGAAAGTTCATGGATTAGGAGATGCTAAAATAAAAATTATGAGAGTGATGCAAGAACAACCATTAAAAGAACAACTGGAGCAGCCTATGTGCCTTCAGTTCATTAAAAGGAACTGAAGAAAAACACACTGAAAGTTTGAAAGTTGATGCTTTGTTTCCTATTGAGTAGGTAATAATCTTTATCATTGTTACAAGGTATTTAAGGTGACTGGATGTGTGGTTCAATGATTGTTAGGTGTGAATATGAGGCATGCTAGAGGTTGGACAGAACCTTGATGGAAAAAATGACTCACCAGCAAAACAAATGAACTTGGAAAGTAGTACTGCAAAGTTTGAATATTGCAAGTACAAAACCATGATAAAACAATGTGTCAAGAGCAAGGATACAGGAAAAGCATAAGACTAAACAAAGGAGGTATAACATTACATACAAGAACCAGAAACAAAGGTGACTGCAAAGAGTGAGGAAATGACAAGGTACAATAATACAATAAAGAAATATTAAGAAAACTGACTCTATAATAATAACCAGAAGAGATTTCTCTTTTGGCATTATTTATAAAAACTGAAAAGCTACTTTATATGCTAATGAATCCAATATGTATTTTTATTGAGGACATAAGAGAATTTGGCATAAGTAAGTGTCAGTTTTTAATCAAGAGAAAAGAAATATTGATTCCTATTGATGGCATGAGATTTTCTTCTGGTGAAAAAATAAAGGAGATTGATTGGGTACAAATATTAAAGTACTTTGGAAGCAAATGGCATAAAAGACATCAAAGAGAAAGTAAAAATAAGATCAGAATATGTATAATGAATTAAGAGGATAGGAAACCAATAGCCATGGATAGGAAAACAAGGAAGGTGTTAACACTGTATTGCATCTTTCACAAAAATTAGTGATTTTTGTAGCCTGTACCTAAAAAGAGCAGAAGATGGTGTGGGCTGATTAGTGTAGGATATTGTGTTTTGATTGAAAAGAACTGCTTTTATAATTATATTTTTTAAAGTAAAGAAATGATGGTTAAAACAGTTATGAAAGAAGGAAATATTGATATTGGAATAAGAAAGGACAAGATAATAGAACACAGTTTAAAAAATTGAAACACGTAAACCTACAAATCATGTTTTTCGTAAATGAAAGACCTGTTGAAGGGAGTTTTGAATTGTAGTAAAGTGACTTTAATTCCTGTAGTTACCAGCGCTTTTGGGTACCACATCAATGGGGTTCCACAAATGGAATAATAAGATCAATCTGTTTGGAAGCTTACAACAGGGCTGTCTTCTTGGTGAAGGTCCTTTTATATGCTGTAAATATATACGGTAGCAAGTTGATGTTCAACAGTATAAAAACAGGTATTTTACATCATCGACGCTAAGGTGAACAAGAAATAATAATCTAATAGTAATATCAATAATAAGCTAATAATTTCAATAATATTATTATTACAGAAACACATACACTGGTATGAATTGTAGGGCGCAGGGATTTAAAAAACTTTTTTAAAAGGCACTTTTGATGTCAAAGATGGCATCTTTAAGTCTACCTCTCCTCCCTTAACTTAGGGGTGTCCGGTACACTAAATTGGTGGAGGGTCCAATGAATACAGAAATTGTCTGAAGTTATTTCCCAGTGCAGTTTGGTTCTGCTGGTAGGAAGATCTGGTAGGCAAGTTTCTGGCACCACACACTATTATGATAAGCCAGGTTACCATGGGAGGAAGACAGGGAAAACCCTTCCTTCCGGAGTTTTTCGTCAAGGTTTCAATCTGGGCTAAAATTCAAAATGGCGAAATGTCAGGCGTATCCAATGTTAACATTGAGGTCAATATCTGAGCTATTAAAAAAATGCAAAATTTTCTATCCAGGGTCAGAGTCGTTGGGCAATGTTGAGCTAAACGATAGTAAATTTTGCTAAGATACCATAACTTTATAAACAGATGCAATAATGGGGTTTCGTAAACTAATCCAAACAACATGAAGAGCAAAGTGCAACACACTGACATTTACCCATTTTTGTGCATTAAATTTGTTTAACATTTTCTTTAACAAACTTTGAAAGGGTGCACGATTACAGCTTGAATAGATCTTGTGTAACCGTCTGTATAACTAATAAGCTGTCAGGCTGAAATCTGAAAACTTAGTAAGCAGAGTAAATAGTCCCAATTGCATTTGAAATCAACTGCAATACCGTGCCTTCCCTGCAATTATTTATAACTATGATTTTTCTTTAGTAACAGATAAATTGCCGACTTTATTGTAAAATTAAAGGGCCGTGCCATTGTGCCAGAAATGTAAGTGTAAATCTGATAAATGCAATATGGCAATATCATACGGACCTCAAACAAAATCAGTAATACAATTGCTCACTCTATTAAAAAATGTACATACCTCATACTTCCAACCTTAATCGTCATTGGTGTGATTATATGACTAAATAAATTAGTTGTTAGATAAGGTCAGTCAATAAAGAACACCTTGTCACAAAAACTTGATGAAATTTGCAATGGAGAAAAATTGTCCATAACGATATTGTTGTTCTCACCATAGAAATTCATGAATCTGTACCACTTTTCCAAGGAAACCATCAAAGATCTGAAGCCGAAATGTAAGACAAAGGCACTTTGTTTGTAAGCCAATAGGATTACAAAGGGGAAACGTGGAACTTGTTTCCCATTTACGTGGTCTCAAACAAAATTTTCTCTTTTTCTGTTTGTCACAGGCACCATGACAACTGGAGGCTCAAAGAAATTGTGTGAACAAGTTGTAATGTCGTGTATCCAGGGCAACCCAAACATCAACATCACTCAAGATGGAGAGGTGAAATTTGTCTTTGTTTCACCCGTATTTTATTTACTGTTTGACGTGTTTAAAAAGACAAAGGATGGAGAACATAAAACGCAGTTAAAATGATTTCTTTGATGTTTCAAAATGGGTTATCTTTTTCTTCTTTCGGTCCTTTTACAACAACATAATCCGGCAGTATAAATGTGCCTTTTTGCTGTTTTTGTTTGAGATCTTCTTCAACTGTAAGAATAAAAAATAAACAGAAATTAATCGACAGGATCAGAAAAAAATTACCAAGAAATGTTTCAACCACTGAAGTAAAAGGTATGGGAAAAACCTGAAAATGGAGAGTTAATCCATGAGATGTTTATGTTGATTTTATGTTGCTTGTTCTACACTACCAGTTTGGTAAGCAACAGCACCGAAATGAGAGTAAAATTAAGAGTGATACTTGAAAGGACTAGACTTAATGGTTTCTTGTCGTTTAAAGCCTTTGGTCTAGACACTGCAAATGATAAAAAAATCAGCTGCTTTCAATATCGCAAATGCATTTGTGAGAACAGTAGAACATAAAGCAAGAAAACAAAACCGAATAAGGTCATCTTGATAACTTTAAAATTCAAAGTATTGATCAAGAAAATAACCAGACTTTATCTGAGCCTAATTTTCGATTTCTTTACAAAATCATCATCAGAACAGTGAAAATACATTTGAAAACAAGCTATATATACAAGAAATTTGTTGCGTAAAAAAGTAATTAATTTATTAGGAAGCAATTATGGGAAGATAGAAACAAAGAAATGTATAAAGAAGTTAAAACAATTGCATCCCTCAAGAGGCTTTTATTCCGCAATTTACAGCAGAGCACTTTTCTTTTATATATAAGGCCACTTTCTATAAAAGAATGTTCCAGTTGTTTGAATAGTCAATAACCGATGTATTGTCCTGTACGAGATTAACTTTGAAATCCATTGGGTTGACATCATTCGCTATTATGTTATATAGTGAAAATATATGGTCTACATTAGGCCAATTATCTATGTGAATGATACCAAAGACACCAAATACACTGGAGGGAAAGTTGAACAATTATTGAAAAGTTTTTCAAAGAAACTGCGACGTTGTACGAACCAAAAAGTGGACTTTGTTACGTGTTACTCTGTTACAAAAGTATCCTTCTGTACAAACATGAAGGATAAGCTAAACAAACTCAGTAAATCATCTGTTGTTTATGAGTTTACCTGCCCCGGATGCAGCTGCTCATACGTTGGCAAAACGGAAAGAACTTTGTTTGAAAGAACAAAAGAACATACAATTCGTGCAGATTCTGCTATTAAAACTCACATAGATAATTGCCCTAATGTAGGTTATTGACTATTCAAACAACTGGAACATTCTTTTATACAAAGCCGCCTTTTATAGAAAATCTGATAAAATCTGGTTATTTTCTTGATCAATACTTTGAATTTTAAAGTTATCAAGATGACCTTATTGGGATTTGTTTTCCTGCTTTATGTTTTGAAACTATCAGTTGGAAAAAACAGTAGAATACACAAGACTATTGCGTACTGCGAACAATTTTTATATTAGTCAAATTTTGCAGGGGACAAATTATCGTATACTGATGGACATTTAATGACTTCACCAAGGCTTTGAAAAGAAGTAGTTAAAAAGATCTGATGCAATCGCTAAAGCTATAAATATTTGCTAATAAATAAATAAATAAATGCTACAAGAGCAATAACATTACATGATTGACAGAACAAACTTGAAGCTGGGGTTTGGAGTTGAGTTATAGCTTCTGCTTGAGGTGATAGCAAGGTTGGCGCCGGGAACAAATTTTACAATTTTCGTTAACTTAATCCTCAAAAAACGAATTTTCTACACTAAATTTAGCTCCGTGGATCTACAACACCGAAATGTTTTTGCTTTAATGCCGATACCTAAAAAAAATTTGCAAAAAGTTGTGGTACTGCTGGTACCCTTGAAATCTCCCTCCTTCCGCCCATGAACAGTATGAAACCAAACCAGTTTTGGTTGGTTGTATAAGGCTAGCTGGGCTCAAGAATTTAGGGAATCTTCTATATCAATTTGAATATGTTTCAATTTGTAGGAAGAAATTAATTAAAGCATAAAATCCCTTGATGTTTATTAAAGTGCCTCCCAAACCACAATTAATGATTGTCTGGTCAAGAAGTTATTTTCATGAGCTGGGATATTTTCCTGAGTTTTTTCACTTTGTTTCCCGTCTGGAGCTATTCGTACTTTAGACTCCCTTTTGATAGCCCCAAGCATTAAGCTGCCTGTCTGTAGCAACGTTACCACTCGTAACAGGTAGGTGGTAGGGGAAACGTAGGGTTAAAAATAACAAACTTGTGGGAGAGAGTAGAGGGATCACAAAATTTGTAATTGCATACAATTTGACCTGATAAAGAAACTGAATAAATCGCAGGTAAAGGACATACATACATGATGAAAGAACATGTCAATTGGCAAAATTATTAGTACTGTTTTAAAATTTGGAAGGAATGTTTTTTTTCCTCGGGTAGGTTAAAGAATAGAAAACAATGTATTATAACGTATTTCACCTTAGAGCATCTTTGAAAATATTAATACCATCTCAAACCATGAAAAAAAGATTAACACCAAACAGGAAAGTAATTAAAGGGCAAGATTAGTAATCTTAAAGTCATGAACTAAAATATTTCCAAGAAGGGATGAAAGCTAGGCTAGTTCCCCATTCAAATCATTCTTACTTAACCTGAGGTGAACAGTTTTTCAGTTTTAGTTCCATTACGCAACTTATTCTCGCAGTATGGAAAGTTTGCAATGGATGGTGGCATTACTTATGTTCAACGTCTCCACTGAACAAGCTAAAAGAAGTACAATTAAAAACTGATTTTTGGTGCATTGATTTGGCGGCAGTTCAGCAATGCATCTCCATGGTAACAAGATTATTATCGATGGAGGATTCAAAAAGGCATGTCTAGTCCTACAAAAAGGCTGTTGTTATAACTTATAACAATGTTATGACATTCAAATATGCTAACGTAAAAACATAGTAGAACTGCAGAAAGTCATCTTTAAATCACTTATTCAGCAAAGCCAAATGAAACGTAGAGGAAAAATCGTCCTTATAATTATCTTCTAGAATCAAACTAAACTAACTTTCTCTTTCTGATGCCATTAAGAAGGTGAGTTTTTGTATTCATCCTTTCCAACAACTTCTCTTTGGTAACTCTAGCCGTCCAATGGATTCTCGGCATTTTTTGATATGTTTAGACCTCGAAGGCTTCCTATTTCTTTTGTACTGATTGGTCAAAGCCCAAGTTTCTACACCAGACGAGGGTGCCAAAAAAGGACAACCTCCACGTGGTGGCCTGGTTGCAGATCAGTTAGGTCCTCTTAACTGGTCAGTAACCAATGGTCTTCTGTACCATCGAAGAAATCTATGTCGTCATTCCTGTGATTTCCAATCTGGTTCTTCGTCGATTTGGAGAAGGTTTTTGGATGTTTTTTGCCGTGGTGGGTAAGTGAAAGCTAATTGTTTTTAGTTTCTTTCCAAACCGATCTGTCTTCCTTATGGGTTGCTGTTGCTTTTCAGTGCCGCTTTGCTAGTATGAAAAGATGACTCCCAGAAGTAATCCTGGGAAACCTCGAGTGATAGGATAACAACTGTTGGCCCTATCTCACAAATGAAAAACCAACCAGGAAATGTGCGTTTCCGACGCCTCTGAAGTTGGGCGTCACTGTGAGTTCTGGCTATTCATTTGTTCAGCAGTGAGGGGACGTTTCTTTCTGGTTTCATGAAGCCTGATCAAGTTCACTGGGATGGTCTTCAACTCTGCCTCCAGCAGCTTACACAACAACACCAACACCATACGAAAGTGTTGACAAGATCTAACAAGTTAATATTCTTTTCCGCATATATCTTTGAGATTGCATAGAACTTTATTCATCTGGACAAATATTACCCTAGCTATAGAAATTCTGCTTTTGCTAACTTTTCCATTCCTGCCATTTTCAGTCATCAGTTGTCCAAGATATAGAGTTTGCTGTGTCTGTTTCATTATCTGGACCTGATTCTATACTAGGAGATTGATTTGTTTGCGAAACCACTATTTCCATTGCTTTCTTTATATTTATTTTCATTTCGTAATGCTTATCAAATCCTTTCACCTCGTTTAATAATTACTGCAAATCAGAATTCACTTTGCTATCAAAACTGTGTCATCGACATACGTCAGGTTACTAATATTGTGACCACCAATGTTTATAGTACTAAAAAGGTCAGTTGCCTAAAAAGATGCTAAAACCTGAAGAATCTGAGTCTTTGTACAAGTAATGGTTGGAGAAACAAGCAAAACCTATACATGACCAATTAAAATACATTCTGAAACAAGTTGAAAAATTTGGATGAATAGTTGGACGAATATAATGCCAGTTTCCGGAATCTTTGTAAGAGATTTGTTATTTGAAAAATAAAACGGTTGGAACGACTATAAAATTTCTTGGAAAACGTTCAAACTGTTCGAAAATGTTTCATGGACACTCATTGGATATATCCTTTCATTATTAAAGGTGACCAGATGCCAGTCTATTGTAATGGGAGTGCCAGTCAAAAAACGCTTTTATTCAAATCTGAAAGCATTTACGTTAAAGAAAACTACAAGCCTTTGAGGAAGTGAATAGCCTGTTTCACTCAGCTTTTACAGTGATCTCAAAATTAGTATACTTTCAGAATTTTTGTTTAAAGGTAAATGGATTTGTACTCAGCTGCAAGCGTTAACAGAAATCAACTTTCACTTGAAACCTGATGGCCCATTTCGTCTGGAAGAAATGCTGCAAATGATTGATGCAATACCAAGGCATTTTAAAATATTCACAAAAAAAGGATGTGCAATATTTGTCCTTGATGACTATTCTGTACATCTTATACCTAAAATACCGAAGGCCCTGTTTAAAAAGAGCCACATTTTGGTTAACATAGCCTGCGGCATCACTGTCAGATTTCAAGTTAACGATACTTTTGTCATCCCCGTGCAATAGCTTACTAAAGGAAAGAAGAAATAAATCTAATCGCTGATCGGTTGCAAGAACANTCCGAAAAAATTACCTTCCTCCTCGAAATGAAAGGATGGCAACACTTGTAAGGTGATGGAAAAAACCGAAAGTTAATGTCAAAACAGCATTTAAATCTTTATCTGTAACATATACTTTAGGCGGGAGTGAAGATTNCTAAAATACCGAAGGCCCTGTTTAAAAAGAGCCACATTTTGGTTAACATAGCCTGCGGCATCACTGTCAGATTTCAAGTTAACGATACTTTTGTCATCCCCGTGCAATAGCTTACTAAAGGAAAGAAGAAATAAATCTAATCGCTGATCGGTTGCAAGAACAACCGGAAAAATTACCTTCCTCCTCGAAATGAAAGGATGGCAACACTTGTAAGGTGATGGAAAAAACTGAAAGTTAATGTCAAAACACTTTAGGCGGGAGTGAAGATTATTTTGTGTCAAGTAAGTTGTTTTCTTTTATTGGGCCAGAAATGGTACAAATTTGGAATCAACATGTAATGGAAAGGGTCATTAAAACGTTTCTAAATGTTTTGCTTATTGATTCTTCCTGAAGGCATTCGCAGACACAAAAATGTTGAAGACACATAATGCTAGATTGAAAGGCGAGGCGCTTGATACTGCAGAAGATAGTACTCTTCTAAACGACAACAATAATCATGCAATGGAACAGAAACCAAGTAATAACGAAATTGATATTACATAATCCGCTGCAGGCACTTCTCAACAAAATGTCCTGATTTCCAATACTTCAGTTAGGAAGTCGCATCTTTTCAATAATCATAAAATTGTAGCTGATGGGGAATTTTCGGACAAACTGCATAAAGTTATAGCAACACAAGAAACGACAGAAGTATTTCCTTCCTATATGTTTTTTAACTAAATGTCGCCTATCATAGGGAAATAAGAAGTCTTAAACGTCCAATAGAAGCAAATTTTCAGAAAAGGGACGACGCAGCAAGTGCAATGACAGGAGATAATGATGAGTACATTATTCTTCTTGCAACTGCTTCAATCAAAGAAAGGCAATTAAAAATGCCCTGCACAGAATTTGTTATGACAGAAGGTGGCACAACTACTGCAGTGAGAAATAGTACACCACATGTTGAAGAATATTGAAAATCAAAATATGGTTTAGACACAATGTTTATTACAGTTATTGAAACTGATCCAGTTTCAGTGTGTTGTTTTAAGTCTTGCAGTAAGAATAATTCACATAACCTAAATGAAACAAAATTTTTAATGTCTTTAAAAGACTTAGCTTGCAAGGTAGCTAAACCGACAAGAACCATTTTTTATCAATTTGCCATTACTGTGTAACTGTATTGAAGATTTTAGCTGAACAGACTGCTACTTTATACATTAATTTCCTATCGATAGCTCTTCTTTTGATATTGTTCAAACTGATTTTGACTAAATGTGACTCTAAAGTATTTCACAGATCCTATGAAGGTATCACCTTATACCAGTAAGGGCTCCCAAGCTAGGAATTACGTTTCTTCTTGTACGTATGGTCTTTATACTGTTTGGAGTACGTCCAATGGTATTCAGTTTAGTCAGCTGACTAAGGAAGGGAAGGAACCTCCGAGTATAAATCCTCCTGCTGTCTTTTAAGGTATGCTTCTTCAGAAAAAGTCTAGGTAAAGGAAACCCTGATTTAAACTCTAGGGCTCAGCCTACCATCGTGAAAGTATCCGGAAAGGGTCCACGTTATGGGTAGATATCACCTACTATGGATAAAATAGGTTAATGTCAATTGGTTATGCAGTTTTATGGCCATAACAACCATAGCCTGTTAGTGGATATGAAACGAGCTGTCATCTTATCAGTGCATAAAGACTGGAACGGATGAAAAAGCATAAGAGCAGAAATAATAACGGCTACTAATTTCTGGACCAACAGAGTCGTGAGATACGCTTTTGGACAGAGTATGACACAAAGTTTACATGTGTCTAGTCTCCTCAGAAAGGGTTAAGGCCCTCCTGAATATTAATACTCAAAGTACGAAATGATTGATCTACATAGCTGGAGGTGACGAGGATGTAACACGGCCCCCTGGAGTAACTTCCTCCAACAGATACATGGAAGAAACACTGACCGCCATTAATTCAACTATGAATAATTATATTATCAACCCAAAGCCTGTGTCATTAAAATAAAGTTGTTTAAACACTGTCGAGATAGGTACAGAGACACTTGATCTAATTCTGAAGCATATAGATGTTTTGCCTTTATTTCTTATTGCTTTATAAGACGTGAACCATGCAAGAACTCTTTTATAAAAGTGTTCCAACAAAATTTGCCTGAATTGTAGAACTCTTTTACTTGTGAATTCATTGTGCTGTACCATCTGAAAATTTATGTATAAATATTTGTTATGAATACATGCCAAGATCAGGCCATCAAAGGCCTGCGTTGATTGTTTCTCTACATTTCTTTTTGCACATACCTCTTCACGTCTCTCACTCAATTTGTATCACTTTTTCCACCAGTACTATAATTATTGGCCATGTTTCATTTTCATTAATGAGAGCTGGCCCAATAACAATTTCATTATTTGAGACATTAAGATGCGATGGTATTTTTCTGACACACAGTAGTCTAAGGAGTCCCCTGGAAATGCACCATATTTTAGCTATGTGCAGTTTCATCAACTTGTGACAGCCACCATCCTATTGGATAGTAATGTCAGGTTCTTTAACTTCTAATCTGTTGGTGGCTGTGGTATCTCTTTTGAATTTTACTTTTATATCGGGATGCTGCCTAAATCTCCAGGTGGTGGTAAATATTTTGCCTTCGAACTGCTAATATTCTGCCCAAATCAAGGAGGTGGCAAAAGTATCACGAATAAAAAATACACAGGAATCTAGAAAAGCACTCAGAGAGTGAAAACCTCTCCCAAACAGCAATTCCTCTTCCATATTGGGAATTTTACCACATGTTCTAGTCTTGCATTTAGTAAACAATAACTATAATAATAATAATAATAATAATAATAAAAGGAGGCCAGATATAGTTGTTGTCGACAAAAAGAATGCTGAAACACGAATTATTGACATTGCTGTACCAGGGGACTTTAGAGTGAAGGAGAAAGAGCAAGAGAAGATCATCAAGTATCAAGATTTAGGTATGGAAGTAAAGAGAATATGGAAGACGAGAGCTATTGTGATTTCTATAGTGATTGGCACTGTTGGAGCTATCCACCAACTCCGTGACTGGATAGAAGTACTTCGTATCGACCAGAAAAGTCAAAATAATATCCAGCATCCTACATCCTAAAGAAGGTGCTGTCTATTTGAGTCCTGTGGTACTGGACAGATAGTAGCTAAACTGCCAGCACAAGCTGAGAGATCTTGATCTACGGAATAATAATAATAATGATAATAAAGGTCTGTACAAGTTCAACCCCTCCTCCTTGTGGCACGGACCGGGCAACACATGTACGGCAAGCCAGTAGTGTATGTGGCCAAAGGGGCTCTGACAACCCATGATTACTATGGAATCACGACAAACTAGATCATCATACCACATCGGTCGTCTCGCGCGTCAACGTGGACCGCGATCCCCGATAGGGAACCAGGGTGGGATCGAAAAGTCAGCCACTGAAACAAACTCACCTGAACAGGCAATAGAGGATTACGGCACCCAGGACACCCCTCGTAGTGGCCTTCTACCTGAAAGACTCCAAAATCTGCCAAAGTCAACTACACAAAAATGGACAAGAAAAGATTATCAGGCGAGTTTCATCTGGCGAAAGAAACACCCCACAGGCAGGCTTACCATCAATGCTAACAAATTAGCCAATGTCAAGAGAGACATCATAAATCAGAAAAAGCTAACTGATTTAGAACTTAAGATCATCCAAAAAAAGGCGAGACCTAAAAACCCTGACACTACTGTAGAGGGATTCGACGAAGACAGGCCTTATGAAGTAACAGCAGCGGATGAGAAACAAGACAGAGTGAATATCACTGACCCTGAAGACCACCCAGAAGCAGTCCAAGAAAAGCCTGATGATGAAAAAGTACTAGAGATGATAGCAAATATCAGACAGAAATCGGAGATTGTCAAGGAAACGCCCATTATGGAAAGACCACCTATCCCAAAAATCAAGAAAGACCGGCTTTCAAAAGAAATCATCAAACATGCAAATAAAGTAATAAGCCAGATCAAAGGTGACATGAAAACATCGATGGAACTGATAGAAATAAACCAGCTCAAATACGCAACAGCTTCAGTAATTGCGGAGGCAATAGTAGAAAGACCTAGAAAACAAAAACAGATACGAAAACAACCGGAGTGGAAAGAGAAGCTCGAAAAAGAGATTATAAAGCTACGTGCAGATCTATCATTCCTAAGCAAAATCGAGAAAGGTTCAACAGTCAAAGAACGAAAGAGGAAACAACTGGAAAGAAAGCTCAATATCGAGAAGAAAGAGGATATGCCAACAGTCAAAGAAACTCTCAAACAAAAGATACAAGCAAAAGCAAAGAGGCTCAGGATATTCACTTAAAGAAGCAACTTCTACAGACAAAACAAGATCTTCAAAGAAGATGCGAAAAAGTTTTACAGGCAGCTGGGGAAAAAGAAGATTGGTATCAAGGAACCACATACTATCGAAGAAGTTGAGGCGTTCTGGGCAAAATATGGGAGGATGACAAAAGCCAAAATGAACAAGCTACTGGAATCCAAAAAGTACAGGACCACCACAACGATGTCGTGCGACAGGACTGGATAGAAATCATCATTTCGGAGACCACTGCTACCATCAATAAGATAAGCAACTGGAAGACACCTGGGGTAGATGGAATTGGCAATTTCTGGATCAAAAACCGGCCTAGCATACATGAAGACCTTGCAAGGGCATTCACGAACATCATAGAAAATCCAACTGATTGTCCAGACTGGCTCACCTAGGATATCACATATCTGGCCCTAAAGATAGAGGAAACACTATTCCCAAAGAACCACAGACCCATCACATGTCTACCAACTATGTATAAGATCCTCACATCAATCATCTCAAAAATAACCTACAACGCTCTGGACAAAAACAACCTACTACCAGCAGAACAGAAAGGATGTAGGAGAGGAAGCTATGGCTGTAAAGACCAGCTACTAATTAATAGAGCTTTGTATAAACACCACCATCAAGGAGATAGAACAGGAGGGCACATATAAGTACCTAGGAGTGGACGAAGGAGACGGCATCCAACACTCTGCCATGAAGGAGAAAATCTGGAAAGAGTATTATAGAAGAGTGAGAATGGTACTGAAAAGGTGAAACATCACGAAGATAGAAAAAAGCTCTACTCGACCAAGAAAGAAGCAGCAAAATGTAAGCAGAAGCTGAATGTCCAAGAAATACCACCGATAGAGAATGAAAAAACGACAAAATATGCCCGCAGAGTCAAACAGGAAGCAAAACACCACCGTCATCTACAAATGCAGAAGTCCTTGGAAGAAAAGCCAATGCATGGAAAGTATCCTAACAGAATCAAGGAGGCAGATGTAGACCAAGAAAAGACCAAAAAGTGGCTTAAATTCATCGGACTAAAAGCTGAGACTGAAAGCCTAACCATCGCTGCACAAAACCAGTGTTTGGCCACAAGATCCTACCTCCATCGCATCATCAAGGATGGAACAGACCCACAGTATAGGATCTGTGGAAATATAAGGAGACCACTGAACACATCATTTCGGGCTGCCCAGTACTAGCAAAGATTGAGTACATCGAAAGACATAACAAGGCGGCAACGTACGTACACTGGAAGATCTGTAGGGAATACAAAATGAAGACAGCTGACAAATGGTACAAACATCAGCCCAACACAGTCACAGAGAACGACGAGATCACAATCCTATGGAATATGCCCATACAGACCGACAGAGAGATCAATGTGAATAGGCCAGATATCGTCATCAAGAACAAAGCAAACAAAAAATGCATTCTTATCGACATGGCCATACAATCTGAACGGAACACCTCTGTCAAAGTAACAGAAAAGCTGTCAAAATACAAAGACCTAAAGGTTGAAATCAACAGGATGTGGGGCACAAACACCACAACATTACCAGTGGTCATTGGAGCTTTGGGACTACCCAGAAAGTAAAATACTTAATAATAATAAAAGTTTGAGAATGGCTGTTTAATAAATCTGAAAATGTTTTGTATTTTTAACTAGCATTATTTGGTAGTTATTTATTTTGGCTTGTATCAAAGCTATTTTCATTCAATAATAATAGTAATAATAATAATAATAATAGTAGAGCACTACCAAGACCATTGAATGAACCATGCACCTTCAGTCTAACGTTCTCTCAACTGAGCTATTGATGTGTATTCGATGATTAATAAGGTAACACTATTAGGTAAGGAAATTTTAGTGACCTTATAATTTTTACGTCCATGCCTGCCCCCATGATTACAAAATATGTAATATCAAATTATTATGGGTCAGAAATAACGAATAGTCAATGTAACTTTGAAATATAAGATAATGTAACAGCTAATCGAAGAGATGGACAAAACTGTATTTAAGTAGCGTGATTTGCCATATAAAATAGGACTTGTATATAGACTAAGATGTAAAAGTGCTTTGTTTGCCGGTGAATATTAAAATCACCGCGTGTTAAGTCGTCATGTTTCTCTTTATGCCCATACGTGTATGTATTACAGATTGATAATGCATAATAGCTATCTCAGTTTATAGTCGTCGTAGTGAAACTTGTAAACAAATGAACAGATGACAAAAGCAAAAGACAATCCTGCACGAAGTGGCCGCCCTGCACTAACTCAAACAAAATCCAGATGGTAACCTTAATCAAGAGTAACACTTAATCAGTTTTTTTATGCTACAGTCAACCTTTTTGAAAATTTCATTTGAACCTTTTCATAATGTTTAGAGTTATTTTGCACACAAATAGAAAAATAGACAATAGATAAATGCAGGCGAAAACATAACCTCCTTGTTGGAGGTAAAAAGGTCATTTGATAAGAAGAGTTTAAAATTTACGTTTTTTGAACCTGCGTCACAAAATGGTATAATGGTAAAGTTTAGAATACACATAATAATGAAACTACTTGTTTGCTCGTCCAGATACTTCATTGAATTAAATGGAAACGACTCCTGTCAAAGGGTTTTTCAGTAAATTTTAAGATGTTTTTTATCTTGTGAAATTCAGTGACAATTTATTTTTTGATCACTCACATGTTGAAGGTGGAATAGTAGAGGATACCAGGCCTAGATATACCTTTCAAAAGGTCACCAGACAATTTGTCCGACCACAGTGCAGTGTGGCTGGACATGCCCAGTAACAATATCTCATATTCATGTTAAGCCTGGCTTCAGACACACTACTTGTAAGATTACAAAGTGATGGTTATTCATTTTATAACAATTATTAAGGACACCAAAACGAATGCAAAGGTATACAAAAGAAATTTACATGATTGCATCATCTCTGATTAAATTTTGATACAGAGATTTTGAAAAATAACTCAGGATAAACTCATTGAGTCAGTGTCTGCGTCTTCCTCTTCATTTATGTCACCAGTGTGAATCTGAGTTTACATTTAAATTATAAAAAACATGGGTTTTTTAGCATTATTCATCTTTTCATCAAAAGAATAAGCTCTGAAGTAAAACAGCACGTAATCAAATCATATCAGATGCACTGAATTTTTTCATTCATTAAGGACTTCAAGAAAGGTGTTTTTTTCCTCATAAAATGATATCCGCTTCCTTTTTAAATAAAAACTGGGCATGTGGTCAAAAACGTACATGGAGTTGATCATTGCTCTTTTGAAGTACTCAAGCACAAAATGAACCAATATGTGTTCAACTAAAGATATATTTTCATTTTTTAAAGCTTCATATAATTTAAAGACGGGGTCATATATTTACTTTTGAATAATCATTTAAAACAGAATTTACCTTAGCTTTTGTCATCCAATAGTATCATTAAATGGAAAAAAGCTTATTATTATTCTCACTCCACTTTCAATGTTGACAAAGAAATGCAACAAAATAAGTACATGGTTAGAATAACTGTTTTAAAATTTTTCTTCTTTTTAAATACTTTTCACGTCTAACTACACAAAAGGCTATAAAGTTTGCGTATATACTGCTACATCAAATGAAAAAATATCAAATAACTAATACAGAAGACGACTAATTATTTCATCGCTTTTACAATATCATACATAAACTTGTTGTAAATTCTTGTACCTATGTATATTGGATAAATAATAATGAAAATACAAACACTTTTTCCTTATTTTAACTTGACTTTGCTAAGTTTGCTTCAGAAAAAGTAAATGAATAATTTTTCATGCTTAAGGTATGCATAAAAAAACTGTCAGTCGTCAAATAAATCGAATTCTGGAGGGTTCTGATTTTCACTTAGCGACAATGGCTCGCTAAAATCATGGTCACTGAGTGAACTTAGTTTACATTTTTCACCTTCACATTTTTATAATGTTTACATTGATTTTGATTAAGATCTCTTGCTTTATCGCTTGGCGAAATCTTCACTGCGGGTAAGACAATGTTCTCAATTGGAGAAACCTCTTCAGCGATTCGCAGTTAAACTTTCCAATCAACTTTAAGACAAACATGCGCAATACAATATTTTAAGTTGATTTACCTTCACTCTATAAAATTTTGCATTACTAACTGGAATGGGAAATAATAGCTCTATTAAACTAAGAATATTTTTCTATGTTAAACCACTCGGGGAGTTGAAAATTAGAAGACAACAAATTTGTATAGAAAGTTAAAGTACTCACAAGTATCCTTAAAAATCGCTCTTAAAGTAGCCTTCATTTTGATCAATAGCTGCTTCACTGACACACGACTTAACAAAAGGCATCAAAATCTGAACGCAATTGTTTTTCCCATTCGACATTGAAAACAAAACGACGATCGAAAAAGTCCGCGAAGATTTTGTAATAGACTGAGACAAGCCCTTTACTTTTGGTGACCAGTTTTCAAAGACAATTGTCAACTAAAAGCAGTCTTTTTGTTTGCAAAGACCAGGTGATGAAAATTTAATGTGCATTTTCTCTAATATTCCTAAATGCAAGGTAGACTTAGCACAGCCAATTATTTCAAACTGATATATCTCGAAATTTTCACTGCATTAGCGCCTTATTAACATATGCTGTGCTATAACAGATTCTGAATTTACAATATTGCTTGTACCTTTACATTGTCTTTTTGGTGAAACTCAACAAACACGAGATTTTGTCCCTAAAAATACTTGGTACGTGCTCTTTTATTCTATGTATCAACCTTAAGGATGTACGCCCTACGTATCTGACATCACACTGGCACTTAAACTATCACACAATCATACTAAAATTTTGACAGCCCAGACAGTTTTACCAAAAAGGCAAAACGAGCGTACAAACAATAATCTGATTCTCCTACAGGTACTAAATAGTGCTACTGATTTATCAAAACTGAGACTGAAGTTGTCACTCCAGCCTTCAATAAACATACGGAAAATTGATTGTGGACATAGGTAAGAGGAACATCAAGAAATTTTAAGTCGATATTTCTGTCGTCATTAGTTCTTATCCAACCCTTTGTTTTAAGAATTTGTGGTACATGCTTAAAAATTTTAGCTACCATTTTCGTTTTCCAGACGCCCCATGATTCAATTTTTGTATCTTCTCAGAGAGGTCTGCTTTTATCATTGAAATGCGCTTTTTGGCAGCCTCAAAATCGCAAAGTACAGTGTTTTAACTGACCTCTTCATCTATGTCATTTACAGAAATTCAGTGCAATAAATCCTTGATCTGAGGTAGTTTATCGCACTCTCTTTTATCAAATAAATTGAATCTTTCCTTGGCTTTCGATAAACAACGAAACGTGTGTACTGGATCGATTAAATCCGATTGAAAGAAACGTGATAACGTAGATGGCATTTCCGTCAAATCAATAAAAGGTCCAGAGTAAAAGATATTTTTGAGTTTTTCAATTTTCTTTTTGCAGCTCTTTCATTTCATGGCGGTTTTGTAATATTCATGATTTATCTTCAGCTAGGTTTTCTAGGTGCTGCAATTAAATTCCCAGTTTGTCTAAACAGGTTTTTATTGCCGTAAGCTTATGCAATATCTTGCATGTTCCTGAAGCTTTTTCCGGTTTAGAGCTGTCAGAGAGATACAATTCATGTAATTCACGAAGTTAACGAAGTTATTTTGGCCTTTTTTGGGTACAAGTAAAATAATCGTAAAATAAATTTATCGACTGGACCAAAAGAGCACCTGCAATGAATTGCTCTAGACAATTAGAAACACACTAAACAAATACCAACCAAGAAAAATATTTTTGAAACATTGTTTTAGCACGGTTTTTTTGTCTCCTCTTTTCATTAAAGCGGTTGTTCTTTCGCCGATGACTTACGTTCTTGCTGGTTTATCTGCAATGCCGAAAAAATAATTGTTTGTTTCTTGTTAAAAAGTTTCTTTGATTATCATTAAATAGTTCTAGTACCTTTGAATTACAGTATTGACATAATTCTACTCTCTTTTATTCTTCACTGTGATCTTCTGTTGTTAGTAAAGCTGGAACTGCACAGCTGTGATACAAACGTAACAAACATTTTATGTAAACAAACTTAGTATTTCTTTCCTGAGAGAATGCAAATTTTGGTAGATTTTGTCGCATGTTTCACAGTGCAGACTCCTATAAAATACACTAAAGGCATATATATATATATATATATATATATATATATATATATATATATATATATATATATATATATATATATAGAAAGAAAGATNCGAAAAAATAATTGTTTGTTTCTTGTTAAAAAGTTTCTTTGATTATCATTAAATAGTTCTAGTACCTTTGAATTACAGTATTGACATAATTCTACTCTCTTTTATTCTTCACTGTGATCTTCTGTTGTTAGTAAAGCTGGAACTGCACAGCTGTGATACAAACGTAACAAACATTTTATGTAAACAAACTTAGTATTTCTTTCCTGAGAGAATGCAAATTTTGGTAGATTTTGTCGCATGTTTCACAGTGCAGACTCCTATAAAATACACTAAAGGCATATATATATATATATATATATATATATATATAGGAAGAAAGATACAAGGTGAAGAGGTTTCGTGACTTGATGAAATAAAACATATATCAAAACAAATCTCTTTGTTCAAGAATCAACGTGAAAGTACAATTTACATATTAGATCACTATAATGAAAGGTCGACGGACAAAATGTCCTTCAAAACCAGTTTTTGACCTTACTTTCTGGACGGAGAATATCCGCTGTTCTGCTTTCATATTAAGTGCTGCCTTTACAAATTGTCCTGTAAAATTAAAAGACAGAAAATATAAAATAAAATTAAAAACTAAAATTAGACTTAGAATTGTTATTTCAGGGAAAACGGTCCAAACTTGTGGTGCTTAAACTATATTTTAACACAGAGAACTCACTCCATCCAGTATTTTGGAGCAAGGTAGTACGTAAAATTCGAAATTTTGTGGCCACAAACAGTTAAAGAACTTTTCCCTTTTCTTAGGTGAGTATTTTAAACATTGACACCTAAAACATTAGACATTCAGGTAACGTTTGTCAAACACAAAACTTTAACCTCATGCCATTTTCATGAAGGTAAACCAAATTATATATCAATATGTAATGTGCAAACTTTGAAAAATATTACATAAAAACATTTACAGTATATACTGGTTTAGAAACACGAATTTGGCATGTGAACCAACAAGGAATGATTTAAAATCTAATCCAGCAAATCCTTACGGGTTTCGATGACCTTAAGTATGTGTTTTTCAATTTCGGAAAAAGTGATGCAGCAATCATAATATTCCTTGCAAAGTATTTTTTTGATAAAGAGACTAGGAATATGAAAATGATAAATTTTGATATAAGAGAGGGAGTTATTCATAAAAGAGGTTAATAGGGAACAGCCAAAACGTGTTGCAAGGTAGAAGACAACAAATATGGGATAACCTGGTAAATCAGCAAATGCACACTATATTCGAATAGATCTTATCCGTTTGAGACCTCAGTAAGTCAGTTGGGGAAAAACAAATTAAAGATTTGTTCCTATGCTATTTCCCCATTTGATATCTTGAAATTCAATGTCAGAGATCTAACACAAGGGAAAAGAGATACATAAGCAATTATAACAATAGCATGTCCATCATCATTATCAATGGTATTAAAGGAAAGCATCAACTTTTCTTCAAGTTTTGCTGATTTTCATAATTTTCATTATCTACCATTTATGGTCCTGACAAAGTAAGTGATCAATTTTTTAAGTTTTCATTTCATTCTCAACATCTTGATCTTAAGTCTTAATTAGACTTCTTGTATTTAAAGACTCTTGAATAAACTTTTGTTTAAGCCATTTCTCTCTACACTCCTGACCCATTCATCCAATACAGTTAAATCTTTCCAGTAAATTTTTTCTTAACGCAGTCCTTGATACCTAGTAAAACAACTGAATCTCTTACCTAACAGAACATTTCAAATAAATTCCAGAGCACGTGCTATACTTTTGGCAATGTGTAGTTGGTTTTTTCCCAATATGAATATATCCATAATAAACAAATTTTTATGATGGGCATTGGAGTAGATGAAGGTATTGCCCACTCAGTTTAGACAGAGACAACATGTATTACTGGTAAAGATTCTAACAGATTTATATAAACACTACTTATCACGACTGTCATATGACTTGCATATGACTTGTCATATTGTTGAAAATTAAATCAGATAACAGACTACCTTACCCTCATTCTTACATTGAACTCACTCAAAATAAAAACAAAAACTGAAAAAACCCAAGTACAATTGTAGTATTGATTACATGATAACAATAGGCACTACAGCTGTTAATAAAAGATGAAACCCCAAGCTAATATATGACACTCCAATCAAGTTTGATATATTATGACAACAAGAAATAAACTTTAATCTCCTAAAGACACTGAAGGTAGGGTACATGGCTTAGGAAACAGAAATAGTACTTGGAGGTTAGCTGTCAGCCAAACACTTTGTTAACTGATAATCCCAAACTTGCCTTCAACCTTACTTTGTCTAATAGAACAATAGAAAATAGGTTCTAAAACCTTAACAAAGTTGCAAGATTGTGACAACGTGAGCTTAAAATCTAAATTATTGATAATATTTCAATAATGGTCAATATCTTTGCAGAAGAGTAAACCTTAGTGTAGCAGGAATGGCCAAAGTGCCAGAGTTAACAAGTAATACATATGAAATTTTCCAACTAGTGTCTGGTACTGCTGAACATGCTTACTTTTAAACTAATTATACAAGTGATCTTAATATTTGTAAATTAGTTTAAACATTGCAACAATGCAGCTAAGTAGGACAAGGGAATATTAACTACATGAATAATGCCAGACTTACTAGTTTTAATATTCTGCACATCACGTAGATCTCCACCTGTAAGTATTTTATGATCAAAAGTGCTACCGTACTTCTGATTCTAGGAGTATTGACCAGTGTAAGCGTTTGTACGTTAAATTAAGTTGGACTCAAAGCTAACGCGTGAGCAATTTATCAAAAGATTAGTAGGTACTTTACCAGTTGTAGACAGTGGCACAATGTCATAGTAAAATAAGACTATAGATACCTGAGAACTTCTAAAAGAACTATCCTTTTTTCTTAATAACTAGTCAAAAATATCAATGTTATGCATTAAGGTTTATAATGCTGAATATTTTGAATGGAGTTTTCCTTTTGAAAATACGTTCACTCTTCACTAGTTCCCAAACTTCGCCAGTTGTAAAGCATATGTCATCCCTGACACAAAATTGGCGACTCCATGAGTCAAAAATTAACTCCAACTTTTCTTCAATAAAAATTGATTTGATAGGATTTTAGAGTTACTTTATTGCTTTGAAAGTCCTTTCACCCAGTTCTTGGGTTTAGACAATGCTCTTATGAGAGACGTCATTATACAAATGTTTAAATTTTATTATTGGATGTATGTCCTAATGCCAGCCTATTTTTTTTTTTTGTTAAGTTTCAAAGCATAAGCTCGTTCAAGAGGTAGAAGCTGTAACCTCTTGATGAAAGTGTAACTGTACTAAGCATTAAAGCTTGGCTCCTCTGTAGTAAAAGGAAACCCTAAGAACAAGACAGAAAACAATAACCTGATGGATTAAAAACTGATGGTACACTATTTATCAGGTCCATATGTTGAATTCCAAAGTGTATCAATAATAATTAAAAACACTTTACTCTTGTAAATGGAAACCTGCAGAAGAAGTACTATTTTTATTTACTTGACTACTGTGACAAGTACAAACATTTTTTTTCAAAGGTCCCTAGACTGCTACATACCAAGAGTTTCATTTTTTGGTTACTGTATATGACTTTTGCAATAGTTGTACCATACAAGGAAGAAAAATTAAATTGGGAGGTCACTTATGAACCCCTTTAAAAAGAGTTGTTTGCTACAAATAGTTTAATTTTGTCTGTTAGGTTCTTTTGAGCATCGCGAGTTAAAAATTCCATTGCTTTACCAAAAACTCTGAATTGGAAACTGGACATTGCAATGTGAGCTCCTGTAACAGGTGTGGATGAAAGAAAATCCATTACGTGGATTGTTTTACTTATCTAATGAACATAAATTTATGTTTCTGTAATTAATATACCCCCTCAGATTTCCACGCCTACTTCTACCCGTAAAACTCTCTCTCTTTTTTCTATGACTAGTTTAATCAAACAAATGGCCCTCATTACTATGTAGGCCTTCAATGGCCAGGGCTGCGAATAATCCCCTGACCCAACACTAACTCTATATCCGAGAGTGTAGACTCGAGATATGGTAGTACTACCTTTATTTTGACTAAACTCTATAACTCATCATCATGGTCTTGCTATCTATGCTTGACAGGATCTTCCAGGTGTTGGAGAAAAAATATTTCAATATAAAGATTATCTTTCCATATGCTTTAGATTGCCCCTTGTACAGGCCACTTGTTATCTACTTTACTTGTAGAGATCTTTCTGTTCTGATTCTTGCTTGGTTAATGAAAAAGTATTAGAGTCCTTTGATAAGGCCCTGGACATGCATCACACTGCTAACATCTCTGCCTTTGGTGATTTCAATGCTCATCAAATGGAATGTCTTAATCATTCTAACCAAACTGACAACACCTGGAGACGTTACTCAAATCTTCGCTCTTGGCCATCACTTCGTACAACATACTGATTTTTCAAGACTTGGGAGAACCTTCTCTTTTAAATTTCTTTATAACTTCTGTTTCTGAGTATTGTACAGTTTCATCTAGATCTCCCAATCACATTGTAGTCACTGTTGAGGTTAAGGTAACTGTTTTTGCTGTAACTCTATAAATCTATCATCTGCCCTTGGATGTAGTATTGTTGCTATATCTGGACAAGTACGTCGTCATCTCATTTTGATATTCTTACTTGTGTTCAAAGAGCTATTTGTAATTTAATAGGCCCAAATCTTGCTGCTACTCTTCAAACTTTGTATTATAAACGAAGTGTGGTTTGTTTTAGTCTTTCCTATAGGTTTTACCATGGGGAGTGTTCTGATAAGCTTTCTTCGTTGGTACTCGCTCAGTTTGCTGCATCTTATGTGACTCGTTTCTCTCAACGTCTTCATCCTCGTGCAGTTGTTGTCCTTCGTTGGAAAAAATATTTCTGTGATTGTAGTTTTTTTCTCGGACTGCAAGATTGGAAAACTCTTTGAGATCTAAATACTTTCCTATATCATGTGATTTGAATACTCTGAAAGTCTAAGGTCAACTCATATCTCTTGCCTTAAGATTTTTCTTTTCTGTTTATTTGTTTCTTTTCTCTTTTTCTTTCTGTCACACCTTCAGAGTTTCATTTTCCTAGTGGCATTATCCCTTGTATGGTTCGTAACAAATAGAAAAAGCAACATCTTTAAAATTGCATTTTTATTTTTGCTATTTTGTTTTCTAACAAACTCCCTTGAGTTGTTGTTCCCAGATATTTTGGAGGAAGGGGACAAACCATCACTGCCACTAAATGTTTATCCATCCCAGCCTGGATTGCCACAGGGACCAGTGTTCCTTGTTGATGTGCTTCACTGACGACGGGCTAAATTTTAACGGTGACCTCTTATTCGAGAATGCCCTTATCTCCTGAGAGGTGTGCTTTTTTAAAAGTTGAAAAAAGATAAACTACAAGAAATTGTTTTTGCAATCTTTATAATAAAATGCAAAGTAATATGCTACAATTTTTTTAACTTAATGCCATTTGTATCATTTTCTTCATTGTCTTGGTCAATAATCAGTTCATTTGGATAGTCATCTTCCTCGTACTTTCATTAATGTCAATAAAATGACTCGTCAATCTTACTTCTCTCAGGACGGCTATTGTTTCTTTCATTTTGCCTAATCCACTTGCACAAAATTGTCCTTCTTCAAAACATGCAATTTTTCAAGATCAGCTGTTACAGTAATGCTACAACATTTGAAGGATTTTTATACAATTTTATTGTCAAGTTTTAAAACCGTTTTTAGTACTCTTTTAACTAGTTTTTTCCAAAATGGAGGTATCATGTTTCCTACTGTGGTATGTGTATGAACATCACTAGTGAGCTACTTATCATAAAGCTCTGGTATTTTACAATTACATGACTTGCTCTGTATAAATTTTGGGAATTGAATATAGCCTGTAATGCCACCAGAAATAACTTGTTTCGTAAACTTATGTGAGATTTATAGAAAATAAAAGTCGGTTAATGAAATGGAAAACTTTCCAATAACACTTTGCAAATATTAAGCAATAAGTTCATTGTTTATCCAATTCTTACATGAAGGCATGATTACGCATCTCCTTTTAAACTGTTCATTTATTCCCTTTACTTCGCTTTACATTCCTGTGAATGCATTAAATGGTTTAAGTCTCCACCTGTTGCCAGGAACAGTTATGTTCTCATTCTATCTTTCTTGCCACCTGTAGTTTTCATTCCAATTGTTCTTGTTCCTTTTATATCAATCGTTGTAAGTCGTAGTATGTCAAGCTGTACTGTGGTTTTGTCAATGGCAAAAGTATTGTGGTTCATGAAATTCTTTTCGCAACCTTTGTATTTGAAGAACTAAATGAACTAAAGGAACAGCAAGACATTCTAGTTCTTTTTTATGATTGAGTCTCTTTACTTCTGACAGAAAGTCTATGCGTGGTTGTAAATTTCTAGATCAAGCCATTGCTCGCAAGAAATTCAATGTCACTGTTATCACTTTTCTGGAGAAACATACTTTTCCCTTATCTGTAGTAAGTGTGCTTGATCCGTCAGTCTTCCAAGTATCCGTTGAGTTATTCACAACAGTAACTCATACTCTAAGGATTCCTCAACTGGCTTCTATCTTCAGTTTTCGTACATTTTCTCTTATTATCCTTTGGACAAATGTAATCTTTTGAGTTTCTTCATTCAATAATTCTTTTTCAGTTTACTTCAAACCTTTCTGCGGCTTTTCTTTTGCTTGTTTCTTCAGTACATTTCAAGACATATAGCTTAGACTGGAGCGTACCTTTTTTCACGATTTTACTTTAATGACAAGTTGACTAAAAAAATACTACCAAAACTTAAAAGAAAAATTGCCGTTATTCAACTCTAAACTGAAACTAAAGATTTAATTTAACTCGGTTTAAAAATCTTTTTGGTTGAAATGTATAAAAATTAGTCTTAAAATGTCTCGCTGAAAATATCTTTGGACGAAAAATTGCTAGTAGTTGAAGTTTTTATCTCATAAAAGAGGAGCTCATGTCTATAACCAGAGAGGTTACCCTGCATTGAAAAGAAGGAGGTATTAAAAGCATTAATCTACCAAAAGAATCTGATGAGCATGCTATTAATAAGTTTGACTCAACAACCAGCTGTGGGCCATGACCCTTTAGAATTACCTTGCTTGTTCCACACTCTTCTAACTTGTCGTAGAAAAAACAGCAATTGAGCATTTGATGGAAATGGACATTGTGAAAATGAATTAGTTGTCTCCGACCTCTACCTTATCCGAAGTCAAAGTAAAATAATCTTGCGCGTGCTACTTGAAGAACTTAGAAAATGTTCGAAGTATGTAAACATTTTGAAATTGTAATAATAACAGTAGGTATGGTAAAAAAATGTAACAAGCTATGTCCTCCTTGTATTTCTTCTGTTTCTTTCTCAGTTTGAGAGTATTTTTTAAAATACACTCATTCTTTAATGAATTGAGCTATGCTCTTGTTTAAAGATAAGTGTTTATTTCAAAAATTGTTTTAAAAGGTATACACTTATTCGAGAGTGTGTTGTTTACATGCAGTGTTTTGTATCACAGTTAATGCCTTTGAAGAAAAGGTAATTTCACAACAAAGTACTCAAATACTCAAATAACCAAAAATACACAAATAATTCAAATCAATCATTATTTTGGTATAGCTTAATCAAATTTTATTGGAAATAAATTTTAGGTTTGCTACTGTATGCTCCCTGTTAAAAATTTCCTAAACGAGAGTATTTAAAGACGGGGTTTTGTCTCCCATACAAAAATGTTCACAACTTGATAAATATAGTTAAATATAATATAATCTTTAAAGTTTTATAACTAAAATCTAAAACAATTTGAAACCAATTGGATAAGTTCAAAGTTCAAATGGCTCGGTTAAGCTTGTAGTGACCAAAACAACGGGCTGTTGTTAATATCAACTCACTGTTGCTCTACTTTTTTCTACTTGCTTGCTCGGACATCTACTCACATAGGTACGAAAATGTTTTAACAATTTTTATTTGGAATGACCCTTGCTTTTTTAATTGATCCTGGTCCTTGAAGTAAGAAACCAGAGGTAGTCGAGAAAGCTGTCATCACTGCTGATTCCAGAGATAGAAAAATTCTTTTGGAACCAATAAAGTGTTACCTAGGAAGTTGTAACCTTAAGACGTAGCCACCATATTTGCAGAAGCATGCTTTCAAAGTCTAACTTGGAAAACATAACGTTTTATCAAATTGCAACTAGGAACAGTCTTACCATGCTAAAGAAATTCCTGTGCCAGAAAACATGAAGTCTCTTCTTAATGATGAGATTAAAGAATCACAAAAAATTGGAATAGTTATAGAACCATCGTCGTCATGGAGACAACATTTGTTGTTGAACCAAAATCATCAGGAGGATATTGTAAGTGTGTTAATTATTAGCTAGTCAGTAAGTTCATAAAGGGTGTTACCTGTCCCTTTTATAAGTGACTTTGTTGAACAAACAAACTGTGTGTTGATTTTTATGAATATTATCATCAGATTCCTTCATATTCATCAGGTATATCAAAAACTAGCTTTTCAGTTTAAGGCAGACTGTGTGATTTTGTTCGTTTGCCATTTGGTCTTTTAAATATTGTTTATTGTAGTCTTGGTAACCAACCATTTGTTGCAGATCTTAATGGTTGTATACCTTTTATAGATGACATTCTCATTGATTCTTATGATGGAAGAAGAAAAGGCTGGTCGTGACAAAAGACTTAACCTACTTTTAAAGTGTGTTTATGGCTGTTACTTTCCCCTGAACTTCTCTCAATGTCAGTTTAATCTAAAATCAGCTCAAATCTAATGCCAAGAAATATTTTCAGATCAATTCAAGCCATCACCTTCTCGATTACCGCCCTTAGACAAAATTTTCAGACCAAAGGATTAAAAGGATTTAGAATAATTTTTTGGCTTTATAAACTATTACCGTCAATAATTTGAATGCTATTCAGATATCACTAGTTGTTTATGTGGTTTAGTGCGATGGATGTTAAGTTTTACTGATCTATAACCCACTAAGACGCCTTTGATAGTATCATTAATGATTAATTTATTAACCATTAATCATTAATTAGCACTAACAGTCATTAATGCTTTTAGTTTTTCCTCGAGATGGTGTAGAATTTTTTATTAAAGCCGATCCGAGTGATTTAGCTGTAGCTAGTATTTTGTCCCAGAACAGTTAACCTGTTACGCTATGGAGCCGATTTCTTTTGTCTATTTAACAATATTTGACAATTGAAGCAAAAGAACCTATGATTATTATTCAAAATGTTCAACATCATAAGGAATATCTTCAGTCAGGTACATTTACTCTTGTAACTGGCAATCGACCACTGAGTTTTATTCAATACAAACCAAAACCAAGTTCAAAGCTCCGGGATGGCACATGCTGTTAATAAATGTACAATTCGATGTAAAATTTCGGGGCGGTACTCAATGTGGTCGCAGACACTTATGTCGTGCTTGCTTATTTTCGATTGTCATAGAATAAGAACGGTGTCATGGGGAAATAGGAAGCAGAGAATTAAGACAAGGGAGTCTTTATTTCCCAGTGATTTATGATTTGCAAGCATTTTTTCTTAGTGAATAACGACTCAAGCAGTTATATTTTCCCAGGGTATAATAAATGCTTTGCTGAATTAAGACTTCAAAAACCAAATATTTTAAAACATAATAAAAATAATCTGGAAATATTTTTATAATTTTTGTTTTGTTACACTCTATGTCTTACGAAAATAACAACACTCAAACGCTAGGAGAAACTAAATACAATAACAGCTAAAGATTGAAGCAAAAGTTTTTGGCTCTCACAAAAAACTATAAACTAAGTTTCATTATCTGAATAGAGATGCAGCCGTGTCTTAAGTGCAAAGCCATTACTTTTGCATTGAAGCTTTCCCCAATCCTTTAAAAAGTATTCAGGGTTTGTTACTATTGTAAAATTTCGTAAAAAAGAGACTTGCAACAATAAAATCAAAATTTTAAGGTAATAGAATTAGGTCTAATAGTGTACAATATGGTTCATGTTAGAGTGATCAAAGGGGACACTGGAAGGCTTTTGACAGGAGAAAGAGAGGTTTTACAAAGGGGGAAAAGCTATTTTGAAGTGCTTATGAATATGGAGAACTCCAGGCAAGCCAGAATTGAAGAAGCACAGATAACTGAACGTGAAGTTGGAAATATAGACAAGGGTGAAGTCAAGAAGGCATTGAAGAAAATGGAAAATGGAAAGGCTAGAGGCCCATACAACATACCTATCGAAGCATGGAAGTACCTTGGGTACAGAGATACACACAAAGGTTTTCAACAGACTGACTGGTTCTAAGTCAGGCTTGGACTTCATCAAGGATCAGCCTTAAGCCCCTTCCTATTCGCTATAGTCATGGACCGAGTCAGGGATGAAGGCTGGAGAGAATTGTCCACTACTCACAACCATATAACAGAGTAGATGTTACATAGCCTTCCAGTACCCTCTTCATAAGCGATACTCTTCTTAATATTTTACTTGCAATTTTACAATGTACGTCGTGATATCTGTCAAAAAAGCAGAAATGAATATTTCTCTTTGTACCTGGATGACAGGAATAGTTTAAGTTTAGATATTCATTGAGGTAATTTTTCAGGAATTCAAACAATAGTTTCAGTTCCCTTATTTTTGCAAACATAATCTTCTCTTACGTTTGATCAGGAACCACCGCCAAATCTTAGTCTCTCTTCGTTCATTTTTTTTTTTTTTTTTTCAGTGATTCCTAACTCTCCACTACCTTTCCAAACTTTCTGCGATCTGTATTGTACATCATCTCCCCTCGCCGGATGTTCTATCTCATGAAGCTAACTCAGCATAGAAGTTTCAGTTTCAGATTAAATTTTTCCACGGTTTTCTCGGGAATCCCACCCTGCACAATAAAACTCTCTCCAAAGTGAGAATTTATCTACCAAATCAACTGATACATGTCATACCCTGCAGGGATGACATCTCCACATTTGAGGCTTAACATTTCAATGGTATTTTTTATTGATATTCATTATAAAAATAGCTGAATACTACTCACATAAAATGGAGTGAAAACATATTTATGATCTGCCAGTGTATCGAAATGAAGATATGCAATTAACAATAACTGGTGATGGACAGTTGGACCAATTTTCTTTCTCAAGAATTGTGATGTTACTACTGATGGAAATTTGTAAGAAATATGATTTCGTATGAAAAGGCACAATCCTGGTTGTACTTAAAGAGAATCATTGAAGTTATTGTGTGGCACAACTCTCGTTTTCTTGGTATTCACAAAACGTCAATCAAATAGGAACTTTTTTGTTAATTTCTCAAGACCAGTAATTTTTCCTTTCTTTGTTATCAAAATCAGATAATCTAACTCATTTACACAGAAGTGACAGTAGTTTCCCGTAGAAAAAGATTACTTGTAACACTATTAGTCTTAGCAACTGGTAAAATATCAATTGGAATCCGTTCTGTAGTTTGGATTTACTTACCCACTAAATAAGTTTTTTCGTCCATCCAAGGATGAAGTAGCCTGGGGTCTTTCTCAGTTTTTGGTGCAGCAGATTCGTACTTGCTGTTTTCAGTCATTTTTGACTTGTAATTATCAAGGAGAGTAATGAAAACTTTATCAATGGCAACGTTTTTAATATAAACTTTGGTATATCAGGTTCTTCCTAAAGTTTATCTAAAAAGTTCAGATTCATAGTAATTCACTTGAATACTTCAACTTTTTATATTTCTACCGGCAATTTTCATAGATATTCGGTGCATTGTGGGATCCTCGTGACACTAAAAATATAACTGCATTTTAAAGCACATTTTAAAACATGACAAACGAAACCGACAACTTTTTTTCCTTTGAGAATACATCTTTTCTTTTCCTCACTTCGTTTTCCCAGTGCAACTGATGAATAATGCAGAACTCTCTTTCTTATCTTGAGTCATCAAGGGAAATCAGATTTGGAAGTGTTGTTCAAACCTCGTTTTGAAGTTTGAAATTTCGCAAACAGGCTGAGCTAAACAAAAACAATCGATCAATCCAGTCCAATGTTAAAGACAATTTTCCACTAGTATATTTGACCTTCGCCGTTTGTTTGTTACAAGGTATGCCATGAGGTTTAATTGATCCTTTGGTTATGGCAAGCAGGAGAACTCAAACCCAACCAAAGCAGGGAAATCAGCGCCCCGCTGCAGGCCGAAAACAGAGTACACCTGCAACAAGTAGCAAGTTGTCTGGCGAAGCGAAGTCACCTTGGAATAGTACTCAAAAGCAATACGAACAATTTGATTTAACCATAATAAAGAGGGACCTAGAAAAAGATTTGGAAAGGTTAGAAAATATTTAATTTTTAAAGGTGTGAATGATAATTTTTTCCGTAGTGGTTTGGACAAGGGCAGGTGGAGGGGATTGCGGTTGGTGCTGTCATCATCCAGAATTTTATGTAAAAATTAAAAGTGGGGAGACGAAGTAGGTTAAGAGAAAGCTTGCTCAATCGAACAGTGATCCATTCTTTCGCTTCTAAAAGTGTGGCGGAGACCTTTAAAAGATGAGGATAGTAAAAAAAAAGGTTCAGGTTGAGCAGATGAGGGGAGGGGGTGTGTGACAATTTTGCTATCATAGCTTTTTGTCGTACATTAAATTATTTGCACGAATTTAACTTTAGCATGAAACTGCACTGTAGTATGGATTGCTGAATTCTCATTCTCGCACAGATATTACGATGGGATGTCCTATCTGATGAACCCAGACCATGTAAATTTTTGGCCCCGGAGAATATTTTAGACAAAGTGAACATGCGATTCTTGGCTATGTTTTAAAACCCTAGTGTACAGTAGAGTTAGTAGGGTTTTTCTCGTAGTTTAGTTTCAGTTTTTAAAGAACAGTGCAAGTTTGAACGATAGTGAGTAAATTAATCACTTTATGTACTCCCTTTTAACTTTCCACATCGAAAATTTGACGCTAACCAACAGCAAAAAGACCTGATGATACGACTGATTTGATATACCTCTAAAGAAGATCTAAAACTGTCAATTTTTTACAATGTTTTAACCAATTTTCATACAAAATGAAAAAGCCATTTGTTGTTGTATGGAGAACATCAAAGCTATTTTATCACCAGTTCACCTCTGGTGTTTTTTTACGTTTTTCATTTATTATTCTACTGACCTTGCATATAATATTCGATGCATTTTTTGCTGCATACACTAACCCCAGAAAATTTAAATGATATTTAGTAGAAGTAGTAATTCTACTTCTAAAAAAAATTATTAATAATAAATCAATAATATTGGTAGTATGGTGATACTGTAGTTATAGAAAAAGAAAGGTATTGTTACTTTATGACTGAAGAGTCTGTGGTACAACTACGCTCAGTAAACTTAGTAAATGAAGTAGTAAGTTATTGATTAGTCTGTTATTTAATAGTCTTACTTAACTTAAATGTGATTTAAAGAAGACTGACCCATAGTTGAGCCAGTTAATGTTCTTAACTTGTTCCCAGACCACAGTGGACAGGAGTTAACCTTCAGAAAAGAAATCTCATCCCTCAGGATCAATGCAATTCCAAAATCGGAAAGAAAGATGCTGTTAAAACAACCAAATCAATAAATATTACTTCTTAAGTGAGCAATACATATGCCCAAACAGGTAAATTTAAGCTTCAGTTAAATATGACCTCACAATGGCAGATAGCATATAAGTTTTGTGTTATTGAAGGTGAAAGGATACCTCTTTCAGGGCATCCAATTTTATTGAGGCTTGTTGCACTATGTATGAGTCTGGAGATATGTCAGTCAGCAGAATGTGAATGAAACTTGGATCATACCCTGAAAATTTTTCAGAATTTGTGTAAAGGAATTTTGGATTTGAATGATGATAAGATCAAGTTAGATGTGGACCCTAAATTTAAACCAGTTGCACAACTGAACTGATGTATGCCTATGTATTGCAAAAAATGGTGGACAAACATTTAATGACTTGTTTGGAAATTCCATTATTGAGTAATTTTTAATATTTTGATATATATTAAAATAACTTGGATATCACACATATTGCATTGAATTCATCAGATAAACCACAGAGACCTGGCTATCTTTATTCATGGTGAGGAACAAATATTACCTTGGCAAAGCACTTATTAAGAATGAGTGAAATGAAGGAAGTCATAATGCATAAAACTTAGGCTCAAATAAAACACTATTGTAACTCAGAGGTGCAAGGATAGTTCTAAACAAGTAATGCCCTTATTAATATTAAATGCTCCCTTTAATAATAGTTAAGAGTTTAAAGGGTCATGTAAGCTCTTTTTATGTGGAATAAACAAAGAATATCAAGTACAATGTACAGTAATAATTCATGCAATAAAATACAACACAAATTAAGATTTGGAGACAGAAGGTCCAGGACTTTTCTTGTCATTGAGACCAGGCTGTGAGCACCTGCCCTTTTGGCAATCACTTTCACATGTAAATAGTCTGACATGATTTGGCTTATGCAAAAGAGTAGAACTCCATGTCTTGGTGGCTAGCTCCAAGATTCTTTAGAGTTGATGGGGATGGTACATGATCAAATTTACTATTTGATGCTGCTTGTACTGGATTACTTGATTGAGTACCCTTAGGGTTACTGGAGTCCAGAGAATTCCTATTGCTTAGTGGAACCTTGGCTGAAAATGATAATGCATGTTTTCCCACTGATACTGGGTAGCCAGGATTAATGTTGTGCCTGTTCTGTATGAGTTATTCTGTTTTCTTAATTGATTATTAAATATGAGTAAGGGTGCTTGTTTTTGTAATAGATTAAACCTGGCTTCCATTCAGAATTTTCATCCTCAGTAAATTAAACAGGCTGCTGTGTGCTGAAATTTTCATAGGGGCTAAGATGGCTTAACATGTGCTGCTTCCTTGTCTGTTAAGCTTACACATTGTTCATCAATTAGACCTGGTGAAATATGACCATAACCATGAGAGTTGATTTGTCTGTTCATTAAAAGTCCTGTAGATTATGGTAAATCTGCAACTATTTTGTGTGTCATGACTGGCTAATAGCTATGGGTAACTTTCAATGTCCAATTTAGATTCTTCTTAATTGTCTTCATTGCATTACTTGTTTATGTCTTTAAGTACTTTAATGATAATGTGGGATAGATCTTGTGTGATGTACTTCTATCTGATTATTGAACATTCTATTTTTTCTGATTTGAAGCAATATCCTTTATCTGAGGTAATTATACCAGCCAGTCCAAATGGTTGTAAACTATTATTAGTTGTAGGTGTAACTACAGAACCGTCTCAGAACACAGTGGGTCTATGAAGATATGTGCTGAAAAGTAATCCACAGTGACCACAATGGGCTGACTTCAAAGTATATGAGGTCTTGCCCTAAATTTCCATAGACCTGTTGATGTATTCAAAGAAAACTTGTACATTATGCTCTTTGATAATTACAAGGACATCACTGAAGTATCTTTTCCAGGTCTTTCCCAGGCAGTTGGACTTTGGTCTATTATTTATAATGCTCTGGTTTCAAATGTTTTCATCAATATTTTAGAATTACAGAGGATGTAGAAGCTTCCATGGGTGCACCATTGGTTTGAGTGAAGATATCAGCATTAAAGAGGAAGGTTATGTTAATAAGAAGTGCTCACAGTAGATTTATGGTATCTAAAGAGTTAATTATAGTTCTTGACTTCAATGAATCATCATGTTCAGGAAGGTCCTCAACAATTTGTAAGGTTTCATTGTGAGAATACTTGTGTATAATGATGTAAAATAAATCAGAAATAAACTGATTATAATAATCACATTATGAATAACAGCATTAGTTGAAGGTACACTTGGATAGCATGAGGAGACTTCAGGAGATAGTAGTCAAATTACATCATTGTCAGGCAAGGGTATAAAACAAGTGTAAAGAACTTGTGTTGCTACCCAGGGATAGGTGTTGAACAGTGGTCTCAAGCTGAAGAAGGTAGCCAAAGCAGAATCAATCTGAAAATGGGACAGAGGACAACTAAAAACTGAAAAAGGGGAGAAGTGTGTGAATGTAGGCAACAAGGAGCTACTGAGAAATACCAACACTCTAATCACTGTAAACAACAGCTGGGGAAGATTTCTGAATACATTGACTAAAGGAGCAGAAAAAACATCAATCTTGAGTGACTGAAAAATGCTGGTTAAGATATTTAAGTCAAGAAGTTGGAGAAATTTCAATGTGCAATGGTCTGGAGAAGAGGAATCAAGAGCAGACAAGTATGAAATCAGACCAAACTTTATGGGAATGGAAGTACTAAAAGTGAAGAATTAAAACAGGGAAGGTAGAAAGAACAGAGAATATGCCAGTGGAAACATTGAAGTGTGCTGCATTATATGAGATAATGCTGCAGATACAGCAGAGCTATCTCATTATTTGAAAGGAAATTGGCTAGAGGACTTAGTTAAAAGTGTAATGGTATTTTGGGGGAAAAAAACCCAATGGCTAAAATAATTTGAAGATCACAGAATGATAAGCTTAATATTGTATGCACCACAGATTATACCCAAGATTCTGAAAAGAAGATTAGAAAACAAAATAAGAGAGGCAATAGGGCAAGATCAATTTGGGTTTATAAAAGGAAGTGGAACTAGAGATCTGATAGTAGTGATGAGAATTCTTGAAGAATGAAGCATTGCAAAATATCAGGAGTTATATGTATCAATTTTTTATCATCATTATTATTATTATTATTATTTTCTATTTTTCTTGGTAGATCTTCCAACTGGTGCTAACCTAAAAGCAGATAGCAACCAGCTATCAGAGGTTTTAGGTCTTCTTTTTTTCTCTGCTCTCAAATTGAGAGCACTTTCCTTAAAATGCTTGCAGTTCCTAATAGTGCTGTTTTCTGTATTATTTCTAATCTAGCATTGCCCGTTAACTTTTCCAGGTGTTTCCTACAACCTTTAGATACCCCTCCCAGTGCTCAAATTACAACAGGTATAATTTAGCCTTTCTTAGATTCCACAGTTTTGTTACCTCTTCTTTAAGATTATGGTATTTCTCTATTTTCTCGATTTCTTTCTCCTTCACCCTTGAGTCACCTGGGACAGCTATATCAATTATTGCAGCTTCTCACTTAATTTTGTCCACAAAACACAATGCCTGGTTTCCTTTCAACTACGTGCTCATCACATTGGATCATGAAGTCCCAAAGTATCTTGAAACAGTTGTTTTCTATGACTCCTGGTTTTTGGTCTATCTAAACCAGCTTGTCCACACAATAACCAGTGAATATATCTTGCAGCATTATCATGTCATTGTTTATATTCTATTTGAGCTAACTTGCTACATTCACTAACAACATTCATGACACTTTCTTACCCCTGATTACACATCCTACACAAGGGTGATTCAGCTGTTTTATCAATGTGAAATTTCACATAATTTGTCCTTAGAGATTGCTCCTGAGCGCTACAAATTATTGCTTCCTTCCTAATTTTCAGGTCTCCCTTCTTTAACCAAAGCAATGAGCCACTCCAACTTACATCCTTGTTATTCCTTATGTACTCCCCATGGAGTGTACTCCTTATGTACTGCCCATAGCATGTACTACAGAGACAAGACTATTAACTTCCTTTTCACTTCTTGCAGGTAATTTTAGGTCATCTGTTAAAAGCAGATAATTTATCCTTGGATCCCTTAGTGTATATCTAGTGGACATCTGTCTAAGTACTGATGGCAAAGGTATCATGCACATGACAAATAACAGAGGTGACAGACTGTGCCCATGGGAACATTCCCCTTTTGATATCAACTTTTTTCTCCAAGTGACTCTCATCACGCAGTCAGCTCAGTCTTCCAATTCTTCATTGTCCCCTCGACAAATTGTACTCTATTGTCTGAGATGTTAACAAGTTTCATGCACTCCAGAATCCAGGAGTGTGGGACCTTCTTGTAATCGACCCATGCCTTGGCCAGATTCTTCTGTTTTCTCCTGTTGTCTGTTAAGATGGCTCTATCAATAAGCTCTTGGTTCTTCGTACCCCAGGACTTACATCTACACCCCTTTTGCTCATTCGGTAGAACACTATTTTCTTCAAGATACTTATATATTACATCGGATATGATATTAGTTAGAAGCTTCCACATGAGTGGCAAACATGAAATGGGACTAAGTTCCCAACTTCGTTTCCTTTAGTTTTGTCTTTTTAGCACAAAACAGTCCTTCCCTTCGTCAACCACAAAGGTACCTCTGTACCATTATTCATCACACCATTCATATACAACACAATGCGATAGTGAAGAGTGGTTAGCCTTTCAACCAATATACCTGAACTAGGTCAGGGCCAGGAGCTTTCCAATTTGGGAGCCTTTTACATTGCTTCTTTACTAAATTTTCAGTGATTATGAGCGTTTCCTGTTGGTATTTTCTTTTTTCTTCCTTTAACTCTCTAAGCCACACTGCGTCATACTCATGGTTTTTCCTTCGTTACCAAATGTTGGACCAAAACCTGTTGCTTTCTTCAGCATTTGGCACAGCATCATACGCTCTTTCTTCTCCATTAAGCTCTGTATTTTTTTTCTGATCTTGGTTAAACAGCCTATTTACTCTATATTGCTCAATTCTTTGTTCATAACGCCTAAGCTTGACAATTTATGCATTCAGTCATTGTTTTAATTCCTCGATCACGACGCTCGGCCCTTTGCAATTTATTCTGTACTTGTTTTCTTGCTCAGCATATTTCCTCTTCTTTAATTTTTCATAATATCTCTTTCTTTCAAGAATATTAATATGTATACGCAGCTCATTTATGGTCTCATTAATTCTTGACTTCTACCAAGGTTCTTTCTTTGTTCTTCTAAGATTGCTACTAGCTGGTTTAAGTCCTAACTGTCTATCTATAGAGATTGTCACTGCTTTGTTATTTGTACCTGTTACCGAATTAGTCTCAATGTCACCAATAATTGCATTGACTTTTCCTGTCAATTTTTACAACCTTTTCCTATCAACACTTTTAAACCCTGGGAAGTGTGAATTACTCTCGCCATTTGCTAAAATTTCGTGAATTTCCCGAACCATTTCCCTTTCCTCCTGGGTTCTACTACTTGTTTTATCTACAGCAAAGTTATCAATTTTTCTACTGCATTCACTACATCATGTTCAACAGCGTTGCCTCCCTCTGGTTCAGTTTCCTCGAACCCTTCATCATTTTTATCACT